>JAPPVO010000016.1:112450057-112492651 GCA_030407325.1 Camellia japonica
CTGGAATACACACTCTCAAATGTTATAATTAAAAAATAATAATGAGTCATAACTAAACACCACATAAGAAATAATTAGATTTTTTCAATTATAACCAAAATAATAATCATAATAAGTTATAACCAATTGTGGTTGCAGCCCGTTGATACATAGCCCTAGCATTCTTCAGCTCAAACGGCATCACCCTATAACAATAGGTTCCCCACGGGGTGGTGAAAGCAGTCTTCTCTCGATCTTCGGGTGCCATCAATATCTGATTGTAGCCTGAAAACCCATCCATGAACGAGAGTAACGCATGCGCAGCAGTGAAGTCCACTAACTCATCGATATGCGGCAGAGGAAGATCAAATCAATCAAGAGCAAAAACATCAAGAGCAAGATCAAATCAATCAAACCTAGAGGTTTCATGCTTGTTCTTTCTCCTTTCCATTTCTAGTCCGCTTTACTTCCAATTTCTTCCTACTACAAGATTTAGGATTGAATTTTTACCTTGAAACGTTTCTAGGTCGAATTTCTATAGAGATTCTTGAGTTTCTCCATTTTCCCCCCTTTTTCCTTCTTTTCTTCCCTTTCTTCTCTTCTCTCTCGTTTTTCTTGAGTTCTCTAGCAACTTCACCTTTTTGTTTGATTAGGACTTAAAGGTTTCATCATATGTGGCTAGGGCAAAGGTTGAAACATTCCTAAACCTCTTGCTTATTTAAGCTTAGCTAATTTAAGTTATGTCTAGCCAATCAAGCTTATTTCCAATTTCACTTAAGATTCCCTAATCATATTTAATTAATACTAATCCTACTTAGTAAAATAACATTTAGCATGAAAAGGTTAAATTTATTAGACTAAAGTCTTTAAGCTCC
This sequence comes from Camellia japonica, assembly GCA_030407325.1. Classification (NCBI taxonomy): domain Eukaryota; kingdom Viridiplantae; phylum Streptophyta; class Magnoliopsida; order Ericales; family Theaceae; genus Camellia; species Camellia japonica. The sequence goes on from JAPPVO010000016.1 coordinate 112,450,912, forward strand.
TCACTTAAGGTTTAGGCACAACCTATGGTTTTCAAATCAAGCTCTAAACTACTCCCTAACTCAAAACATATAACAAATAATTCTAACACACAACAAACAAGTTCCTAACTTAGTTTTTCCATACTCCTACTTCTTTTCTTCTGATACTACAAGTCTCAAATCATATAAACATATGACAGAAAACATTAATGGATGAGCAAGTTAATATTCATGATGAATGAAAATGTGTGGTTGTCACAGAATGCCTACTTTGTAACCCCATAATTGACGACCTGTGATGCATACTGGTACCTCTACATATGTCATAACATTATCAAAATCGACTGTTTAGACATTAATAATGTTTTGACATGGAGGGGTTCTTGTTTGTAGGTTGTCACTTAAAAAAGCATTTTCTCTTTGGGCCACAAATTCTAGAGGCAAGGGTGCCACCAAGAAGTGAGGGTATCTTATGCCTGAGGTCATGCCTACCACTCTTGTTGGTTCAAGAAATCTTTCTAGTGTACTATTGCCATTGATCCTCCGCGATAGCAATTCCACATCCGTTGGGTCTGCCCATAGATACACCGGCCTACCTATCAACCAGTTAAGGGTTGAGTGTGACTGTCTAACTATGTCTTCAGAATCCCTTATTTCTTCTGGCAGTTCTGGGACATAGTTGTTATTTTCAAAATCCCCTCGAAATCTGGTGGAAGTGGGTGCTCTCATAAACCCAATCTCATTATTTAGTGGGTGTGTGGGCTTAATTGTGAGATGTGGTGTCTCAAAATGATTGATGCCCTCTTTAGTAATTTCATTTAAGGTTATTATTGTAATACAAAAAATAAAAAAAAAGGTCAAGACATGGGGGGTCCAAAATAATAAATGGGGTGCTAATAGAAGCACTCATAATTTATTCTTGGGTTAATTATGTTTTATCCCTTTGTAGTTTAGCTTAAAAACACATTACCCCTGTGGTTTATAAATATATACTTAACCTCCCTCTAGTTTGGAGTGAAACATAAAAGTTATGAATTCTATTTATGTTAATAGTGCATGTATAACATGCACTAAATTAAGCACATATGTTAAGTCCAGACTAAAAAATAACATTTTTATCCTCTTTTTTTTGTTTTGTTTTGTTTTGTTTTTTTAAATATTTTATTCTTCCTTCTTTCTCAACTGTTACACAGTGGTGATCGAATCTATCTTCCCTATTCTTTTCTCAATTGCACGTTATCTCTACCTTCTCATCTCCCTTTCTTTCTCCTCACTTCCTTCACCAATCCAAACCCACCATGGGACCACCATTGTAACGCCCCGAAATAATTAACATTATCCTATTACATAACAGTGTTACTATAAATCAACAATCTCATATATTCCATTAATTATATCTTTGATTGTTACAAAACATGACATATGCACTATATATATATTCACAAATCCTAGATTATGAATCTACAGCATATGGCATGGATAGAAGAGTAAAAAGAAAATTACAATAAAATAAAGGAATGCCCTAATAGCTTACAACTTTCCAAGACAATACTTGGATACAACAAAATGAGTTTAAATTCAATACAAATAAAGCCCGAGGTTTGAACAAAAATATTTACATCAAGAAACAAAAGTGAAGCCTTAAGCCCTGAGTCCTCCCAAGCTATGTCCTTCGCGGAGGCATATCATTAGTACTTGAAAATTGTTTTCCACATAGGGAGAGCCAAAGCCTAGTAGAAATATTATAACACAGTATATGAATCTTAGCAAATCATAAGGTGAATGCACATGTAAGCCATTTTTTAAACATATCTCGTTTTCCATCTCCAAACAATGCAATGCCAGATTATAATTCAGTTCATGAAAATAATTATTTTATACAGAAAACAAGGCAGTGGATACAAAATACTGGGAATCTTTAGGTACGTGTCTGCCAGCAAACTATACAAGCACTACCAAACCCATTTTACCAGTACTAACAAAAGGATCTGCACCTAACCGCGTGGGTTTCTGGACTTTCACCAAGGACACATAGGCTAACATCATAACCACAACCACACCCCCTAACCAGATTCACTAAGGTATTTATCCCCTTTTCTGAAAAATTGATACATTTACAATGTTCAATGTGTAATGATGCTCAATGCACAATGGATGAGAAATTAGTTTTAATTCAACCTAATCCTCATGCAAAGTCTACAACAATTAAGACTATTCTCCACTGATAGCGCAAAACAGATATTTCTAAACAATAGATAATTTCCAATCAAAAGATACATTTTCATCAATTACAATGGGAGTGATATTACATATCCAACTCATCATCATCAACATAATCATTATTCCAATTTCACAATATCCAACATCATCTTCCTTTTTCATTTTCACAATTCCAAATATCCAAAATTTGGACAAAACCCCTTTTTCTTTAAAAAACAATTTAAAAAAAAAAATATTTCCACCATTACGACACAAATCACCCATAACCATACTTCCACAACCATTTTCAAAAATCAATTTGGAAGACCACTCTTTTGATTTGAAACAAAACCCTAGGTTTTACCAAAATTTCCCAAACAAATTGCCCTTTTCAAAAGGCAAATAACTAAGCTAAAAATCATAAAAAGAGTTAAAGAAATCCCTAACTCAAAGGAGAAGACCAAAGGAAACAAGAAGTAACACTAACTTCTCCGATTAGAATGAAGCCCTCAACGTGCTCTAACTTTTACTATAAATGACTAGGGTGAGGAGATGTACGAATTGAGAGTATTTGGAGCTAGAGATCAAGAATTAGAGAGAAAGAGAGAGTGAGTGAGTGAGTGAAGATCTATGGTTTTGAAATGTTTAGAGAGAGAGAGAGAGAGAGAGAGAGGTGAAAAAGTGACTAAAAAAGGCTGTCTCTCGGACTGATATATGCACAGACCACTTGAGTGAAGGATTTATCGTTTGAGCAATAAACACAATAGGTGACACCGCTCGAGTAACCAAAACCACCGCTCGAGCGCACAATGACCCCCTTCCAAAAGTTTAAACGTGCAAAAGTTCGCTCAAGAGCAAGAAGGACCACTCAAGTGAAGATATCAAACTCTTAGAAGTTTTACAGATTGCAAAAGACCGCAAGAGAGCAGGAAAGGTCACTTGAGCGAAGAAGCAAAATTCTGGGCAACAACTCTTTGAAAAACTAACTTTCGAACTTGTTTCAAACACAACCAAAACTCCCAATAGCCAAACTCAATAAACTACAAGATAGAAATGGGCTGAATAGTTAAATACACAGCTTCTCAAATCCAAAACCAACAAACGGGTCGGGTCTATACCAGAATCGTTATAATATCCTCCCTTAAGGAATTTCGTCCCTGAAATTTAAAATCAACTAACATTTAAAGAAAAATAAACAATTCCCATATCATCCAGATTTGTAATGAGGATGCACCAAGTTTCTCATAATCAACCATCATGGTTCAATTTTTTTCAAAACATATACAATGTTCATAAAGTACAACATTTACAAAATTTTCAACATAAGTTTCAAACATCAACAAATAGGTTTGGATACTTCTCATGGACTTTTGCCACACGTTCCCAAGTCACCTCCTCAATCCCATGGTGTCGCCATAACACCTTAACCAATGGAATAGTCTTGCCTCGCAAGACTTGATCCCGAGAGTCTAAAACCCGAACTAGCTTCTCTTTATATAAGACATCCTCATCTACCTCAAACCCGGTCCAATCTAATATGTGTGAAGGATCAGGCTCATACTTTTGAAGTATATAGATATGAAACACATCATGAACCCCAAACAGTTGGGGCGACAAGGCCAAACGATAAGCTACCTCCTCGATCCATTCTAAAATATCGAAAGGCCCAATAAATCTAGGACACAACTTCCCGCTCTTCCCAAATCTCATTAACCCTCGTCTTGATGATATCTTCAAGAACGCGTGATCTCCTATCTCGAAAGTTAACGGTCTTCTCCTACGGTCGGAATAGCTCTTCTTGAGACTCTGAGCCAAAGCCAACCTTTTACGGATAAGTGCAATTTTCTTAGCTGTTTCCCGAACTAGTTTAGGACCAAACACAGGTGCGTCACCCACGTCGGCCCAACACACTGGAGATCTACATGGTCGACCATATAAGGCCTCAAACGGTGCCATATCGATACTCGCCTGAAAACTGTTATTATAGGCAAACTCCACCACAAGTAAATGTCTCTTCCATGACCCCTTAAAGTCAATAACACAACCCCGCAGCATATCCTCTAAGATCTAAATGGTCCACTCGGACTACCCGTTAGTCTGAGGATGATAGGTGGTGTTAAATGTCAATCTAGTGCCCAAGGCATTCTTTAGGCTTTGCCACAACCGAGCCGTGAAATGAGGATCTCTATCCAATACAATAATCACAAGGACCCTATGAAGTCGAACCATGCCCCTAACATAAAGGTCGTCAAGATAATCTGCTGCTCATGCGCATAGGTACAAAATGTGTTGACTTAGTTAACCGGTCGACTATCACCCACATGGCATCATTACCTCGTTGAGTCCTTGGAAGACCCACTACAAAATCTATCGTGATATGCTCCCACTTCCACTCGACTATATGTGATATCCCTGTTCCATAATATGTTAATTGGTCCTTAATATGAGCATGATTATGTGTTAATATGATTTTGTGAGCCATTATGTGAAAATATGTGGTTTTGAATTTCTATCTGTTCATCGTAGGAATATCTGTTTGATTATCTGCTTTGAAATTTAAGTTAGAGGCCTTATCGGCCATAGAACCTGAAATTTATTGTGCCATCGTGATTAGCATAATTTTTAGAGCCACGGTGAAATTTGATTGAAAATTGCTTTGGATCAAATTAATTAGATTAAATTAATAAATTAAGTGCCCAATTGTTTTATAATAAAATACTGTGTTGAGTGGGGGCTTATAAGGGGCCTTTATACACTCAATTTCTCTCCTTAGCTTCATTTGGCTGATTCTAACTCAAGAAAAAGAGAGAGAGGTCGGCTAGAGGGAGAGAAAGGAGGAGAGTTGGGTGTTTGGCTCAATTTTGTGAAGATTAGAGGATTAAACTCAAGATTTTGCCATAGATTGGAAGAATTAAACCTCTAGGTAAGTGAGTGCATGAATCGTAATTAGTAATTTTGTGAATTGAAGGTTGAAAAATGATTAAGAACATGAATTAAATTGTTTATGAGAGATTGAGTTGTATGTGTTGAATTTAAAGTCAATAGATGCATGCATGTAGGAAATTACTATGAATTTCCATATTTGAACACAATGTGTATAATCTACGTTGAATCTTGTTTGAAATCCATGTATTTGATCATCTCTTCACCAATTAAGTTGATATGAATGAATATTTCTCACATGCAAGAGTAGATCATGGAGGTATGAGCTTTGCATGTTTGAATTTGATGTGTTGGTGATGAGTTTGGGTTAATTTGAGGCATGCATGTAAGTAATTCAAGGAATTGAGCTTTATTGTGTTGTAATTTGGTGTTGGTATCATGTTAGTATATGTATATGTGAAATTTGAGCCATGGCATGCAAGAAATGTTGGTTAGAGTGTTGAATTCGAGCTCAAGAACCATTCTGGAAAACCCAGAATTTTTGATGTCCGCTCGAGCGGGGAAACCGCCGCTCGAGCGGGGATTTCGAGCTCCCAGTATTTTCTTGCAGGCATGGTGTCCACTCGAGCGGGGAAGTTCATGCTCGAGCAGGGAACTATGTAGGATGAACTTCCGCTCGAGCGTCCGAGTTCACGCTCGAGCGTAAAAATGATACTGTAACCAGCCCGAACGCCCCGGGAGGATGAATCCCGTTCTGTTCTTTTGGGTCTCACTACAGTTCGGACTCGATTTGTGTCACGGTTCTTAATCTTGAACCAAAGAGTCCAAATCCGGCAAATCGTTTTGAGAAAAACAGATTTTTAGAAAAGAAGTGCCAAACATGGACTGCTTTGCCAGATACAGAGTCGCCACCTAAATTTTTTTTTTTTAATGGGGGAATTTAGGAAACCCTGACTCGGTGCCAAAGGCCACTTGTCCGTCATCACCAAAGTTGCCTCGGCTCGGGAACTTAGGTACGATTGGGGAAGGTCAGCTATGAGCACCCCCGCTCGCCCGATCAAAGATCGGCCTCTACTAACCGTGATACCTTGTTTTGAAAAACATTATATGCTCTTATTTCGGTTATTAGCCTAGAATTACTATGTTATACGCGCAGCAAACAAGTATAGACCAAATCGCCTAAATTGGAACAAAACATTTCATGTTTATTTTGAAAATGGTTTGCTACTCGCAAGTAGGCTAAAAACGCAGATTTTTGCCACCCTCGAGTGGGCTTTAGAAAAGATAGTTTTGCCGTTGTGGAGTGGGCTTTACAACTCACAGTTTTAATGTATTTATTCCAATTCAGGTAATTCAACCTCCATCCACAGGCATTCAAGCAGTTATATCACATAAGCAGCTAGCCTCATGGTAATCATGCTATTATGGCAACACTCACACGCATGCGGTATGCTAAAGCATAAAAGCTCACCTAGTACTCCAAGCCAAAACAGGAACTAGTTAGTAATCATATGCATGATCCTAGTTCATGTTTAAAATGGCTAATGCAACACATGCAAAGATGCAATCTAGACAGGCTCGGCTATCCTAAACATGGCATGTGAAATGCTACAGCTAACACGTATTCAATTTGGAATTGAAATACTAATGCAGTTAGAATAATGCGCCGAGCCCGGTGCATGCAAAACAGATGAATGAAAGCAAACATGCTATCATACTGTATGCTAATTTGAATATGCCCTAAACTAACCATTGAAAGCTAGTAAATAAAAGGTAAGAAAGACGTGGGTTGGAAGACATACACACACTCACGCACACTTATTACACAATTGCCCTCGCTCGGAGGGTCCGAATAAATATTACAGTTCGAATAAATAATACTAAATTAATTATTACAGAATTTCTAATTAATTAACAAATTAAATGCAGAAAGAAGGTGGCCACAGCCCCGCCTCGGGATGCATGAATGATGCATGCTTGATCCGTCTCGCCCGGAAACTCGCTGTCATAGCACTACTGCCTCTGTTAACACTGCCCTGCTCCTCTGAGGACTGCCAAAGTCCAAGGGTATGCTCTCTGGATGTTGAGGAGTACTACCGACCAAGTAAAAACACCACCGGCCGAATGGGATGATCACCAGCCGCCTTTTAATCTATCGCCACAGATTACTGGCCGGTCGGCACTGTATTTAGCCGACCGGCCAAATCTTCCTGCAGAACCTGCAATTGACAGCAGCAGAGGGCAAGCAGTGTATGGCATGGAATTTTCAGGCAAATGTATGCACGGACACACTCCCTATCATGTAATGGACTCAAGGGAGTGTGGCCCTCGACCCTCGGGCATCAATCACGCATTTCAATGCATGATGGCCCAAAAGCCAAGCGTGCAACTTCGATATCAAATGAAATGCAAGTACAAAACACATCAAAGGGCCCCAACCCCTATCATGATTGATCAAGAGGCAAGGGATGCATGCTCAATGAAATGCAACCTAGGCATGGAGGCTAAGTATGCAACATGAACATGCGAAATGAGCAATGTATACTAGGCGCGCAACCTAAACATGTAAGTAAACATGGCATGCAACAACATGCGATGATGGACTTAAACTAACATAGATAGCTCGCAAGCATGCCAAAATCAGTGGCCATTAGATGAAAATGAGACAATCGAAATGCGTACACATGCACGCAAACCGAGGACCGAACCTAAGGCATCAAATGCCATTCTACCAGGGCATGGCAAGGGATGCAAGGTGGCATACAAACATGTAATTCCAGCACTGAAACATGATGCTAAATGGTCCTGAAACATGGAAGTATGGCACCCAATGCATGGAATAAACCCCGAAACTCAAAGTTAGGCACATGTATTGACTTATGGCTATACAAAGCATGCATTATTTGACTATGAAGTACAAAGACAGAACCAAGGCAGTCCCAAAACATGGACATTCCTAGTTCAAAGCATGGCCAAAAGGTGCTAGCATGATGGACTAAAATAACATATAACTTTGACTAGCAAACATGAGTTGTATGGCAAGTATATGAAGCAAATGAAATCTCACCAAACCAGCCAAAATCAGTGAAAAAACATGCCAAAATATGCCCAAATACCCACTGAAATGGAGCCAACACATGCAAAAATGATGAGCTCCTTTAGAGGGCTATACAAGGGGTTATTAAAACACATACAAGATGGACACTCAACAAAGCCAAACCAACTCTGGAAATGGCCTATAAGGGTCCTAAAACCCACTGAAAAATGCCTGAACCGAGCTCAAGAAGTGTGCAAATATAGGCCCCTTTGTAAGGCCAAAAATGCAAGCAAACAAGACAACAAGGAGAGGGGATGGCCTTCTCCTTCTTAGGACCTCAAAACACCACCCCACCACTGAAATCCCTCTGGATTTCGTGAGAGATTTCATGGTGAGAGGGCCAATACAAGGTGGTCCCGAAGCTCACAAAAAATGCACAAAAATGAGGCCAAACAAGGCCTAAGAGGGCTCAAACAACCCCAAACACCAAAGTGGTCTTAATGAAGTATCTTAAACACAAAAAAAAAGACTTTTTTATGTTATACACCAAGCTCAAATCAGCAAGAAAGATAGGCTAAAATGAGGTACAAGAAAGTGCTAAAAAGGGGAAGAAACTTACCCTTGAAGATCGACTTCGAGATCAGCAATTTTAGAGGCCAAAAACCAGCTTTTAGAGCTCAAGAAACCCTCCCAAGAACCTCAGTCCAATGGTGGTGGTGTATGGCTATGAGGTGTGGTGCAATAGGCCAAGAACAAGCCCCTTTTGAACCCTCTAACACACAAATGTAGAGAGGAGAGATATAGAGAGAGAGGGTGTATATATTCAGATATATATGCCCTAGGTCTGGTTTTTGCTGAACCAAATACAATGGAGGAGGAGGCTTCCTTATATAGACAATGGAAATGGTGTAAAGCTTCTCAAGAAGCTATACAAAAGGGTCAAAGGAACCAAGCTTCTAAGAGAAGCTAATGCAAAGGTGCAAGCTTCTTGAGGAAGCCAAGACAAGGGGTCAAAGCTTCCTCAAGAAGCTTTGAGCAAAGGGTGCAAAAAGTGGGTCAAAAAGGGTGCAAAACAGCCACACACGTGCATGGGGAGCAGAGTCTGTGCATTCCAGCTAGCACAGCTGGCATCCATTCAATCTGTAGAATACTCCGGAAGGTCATCAGCCAGCAAACTTGTTCGGTCGGCCATCTTTTCTGGCCGGTCGCCCATCTATTTGGCCGGTCGGCCATTTGTTTTGGCCGGTTGGCAGGAAAAATCTGCTCTGCAGGTCCAACTTCAAACGGGCATAACTTCTTCATATGAACTCATTTTCAAGTCATTCTTGTGTCAAAGTTGAAGCCCCGGAAGTAAGCTTTCCAATGACACCAGCCTTGTATCAAAATTCTAACTGTGCAAAAAGTTATGCTTGTTTTAGTGAAAGCTGCTCAGTTTCGGTCCAACCGAGATGATGCCCAACTTCAACCAATCATATCTCCGCCCTCCGGACTCGGATTTAAGAGATTCTTGAATGAAAAATGAAGCCCCGGAAGTCTTCTTTCCAACGGTGGTGGCCTCATAGCTTAACTCCAAGTGTATAGACAATAAGCTTGATTTAGCGAGGACTGCTCGTCACTCTCTTAGCAATTCTTGCCTATCTTCTTCTCCAACTTGGTTTCTCCCCTCTTCTCCTCTTTTCTTCAACTTCAAACCCCTAAGCAAGGTGTTTTGAAAGATTTTTCAAAGATTTCATCTCTCTTTCATTCATTTCCACTTTGTCTTTGCTCGGTTTACTGAAAAGCACAACGTTTGACAAAATGCGAGCCTCGGAATATCGCAGAAACTTTATTTCAAAAATGTTTTGAAAGAGAGGGTTTTAAGGTCTAAAAACCATTCAAAATAGCTTTGGTCCAAAATGGGGCGTGAAGTTGAGATTTGTCTCTCTCCTTGCTGAAGAAATTGAACCTTTGCCCTGCACACCTTTTACCACCAAGTAAACCATCAGTAACGCCCAAGTCTTAAGGGCGGTCAAAAATGGGGTGTCTACAGTTGCCCCTCTTTGACAAAACTCGTAAGTCATAACAATGATGGGAGTGAGTGTCAAAGCCCAAAGTCGATCCATTTTTTACAAGACCGAAGACTTGGACAACAGGCAATATAATCAAAGAGATGTGCCCGCAGGCAGGGGCAAAATGCAACTGACAATGCAAGAAGCCGAACATAACTTATGATCATGCAAAGAAACAAAGGGACGTATCCCGGTGTTTAGGAAGGAAAGAGAAACATAGGGACGTATCCCGGTGTTTCGAAAAGAAATAGAAACGTAGGGACGTATCCCAGTGTTTCGGAAGGAAGAAGAAACGTAGGGATGTATCCCGGTGTTTCGAAAAGAAATAGAAACGTAGGGACGTATCCTAGTGTTTCGGATGGAAGAGAAACGTAGGGACGTATCCCGGTGTTTCGAAAAGAAATAGAAACGTAGGGACGTATCCCAGTGTTTCGGAAGGAAGAGAAACGTAGGGACGTATCCTGGTGTTTCAGAAAGGTATAAGCATTGGAACGTATTCCAAATACTCTTAACCAAGGAGAGAGAAACATAGGACGTATTCTGGTGTTTAGGGACATATCCCGACGTTTAAAGACGTATCCCAGAGATTAGGGACGTATCCCAGAGGTTAGGGACGTATCCCAAAGGTTAGGGACGTATCCAGAGGTTAGGGACGTATCCCAGAGGTTAGAAGGAAGGGGACACATAGGGACGTATCCCGGTGTTTCGGAAAGGCAAGAGAAACATAGGGACGTATCCCGGTGTTTCGGAAAGGAAAGGAGAAACGTAGGGACGTATCCCGGTGTTTCGAAAAGAGAGAGAAAAATAGGGACGTATCCCGGTGTTTCGAAAAGAGAGAGAAACATAGGGACGTATCCCGGTGTTTCAGAAGGAAAAAGAAACATAGGGACGTATCCCGGTGTTCCGCAAAGAGAGAGAAACGTAGGGACGTATCCCGGTGTTTAGGGACGGTATAAGCACCGGAACGTATTCCAAATGCTCTTAACCAAAGAGGGGGAAAACATAGGGACGTATCCCGGTGTTTAGGGACATATCTCGATGTTTAGGGACGTATCCCAGAGGTTAGGGACGCATCCCAGTGGTTAGGGACGTATCCCGATGTTTAGGGACGTATCCCAGTGTTTAGGGACGTATCCCAAAGGTTAGGGACGCATCCCAGTGGTTAGGGACGTATCCCGATGTTTAGGGACGTATCCCAAAGGTTAGGGACGTATCCCAGTGGTTAGCAAGGAATGTGAAACATAGGGACGTATCCTGGTGTTCCGCAAGGAAAGAGAAACATGGGGACGTATCCCGGTGTTCCGTAAGGAAAGAGAAACATGGGGACGTATCCCGGTGTTTCAGAAAGGTATAAGCATTGGAACGTATTCCAAATGCTCTAAACCAGAAGTGGTCTAACCCATCACACGCGCGAGGAGAAAGAATGACAATTACAAGTGACAAGGTGCATAACAATGCAAGTAATGAGCATAACAATGCTAGATAGATGTGCATACTCAATCCAACGAATGAGCATAACAATGCTAGTGAAGTGGGTGCATAACAATGCAATTGGAATGTGCTTGACAACGCATATTTGAAACAAAATGCCAAATAAGGGAATACAAGTCTTAACAAGACCAATTCAAACACAACCTCTGATTTACCTCTCGGAGGGGTCACAATATATTCAGCTCAAAAACGGGCACACCATGTTCATATTAGAGAGAAATAACATCTGCTGCTGCTTTAATTGCCATTCTGACTTGAAGCAGGCTTAAGCTTGGGGTCGAGATACATTCATACTTCGGAGTAGTGACAAGGCCGAAGAGGTACATCCGGAGTACAATCACGGAATTCGCTGAAGGTGAAACACACTCAGATGCTTCTGTTTTCCCTCTTTTCTTTTGCTTTGCAGTCCGGAACCTATATAGCTTCAGATAGGTCCTTGTTTTACTGTTCTCACATGACCTGGGTTGAACCCTCCAGTTTTCGAAAGAACAAATTCCTTTTTTGCACAAACGTGGAGAATGGCACAGCACTCTGAGCACACAACAAATCATTTTTGAATATTGAGAAAATGAGTTCTCGACTGGGTATTGAGCCTACGACTGAACACAGCAAAGATGATCCAACAACGGAAAAACAAAAGGTAAACAACCTAAACACATCGAGACACGCTCGGAACGACTCAAAGCAAGAATCGAGAAAAAACAAAACAAAAGACACGAACACAGACGTGTTACAAATACGAGAGACCTCTCAGTGCACGAGGAGCCAGTTTCTCTGGGTATTATTTCCCACCCTTTTCTCATTTGTGATTCTCACATCACTCGGCCCTCAAGCTCTTTTTTTTTTTTTTTTTTCTGAAAAAGCCCTTTTCCTCACTTTTTCTCTCAGCGCACATCTCTCTATTCTTCGATCTCTCATTTTAAATCCCTCCCCTGGGTGGTTGATGGATAAACAGAAAGTTGTGGGCTCTTGCCCCTAGCATTCTGCTAGATTCTTCTTCTTGTTCACAATAGTGAGTTTCTTTCACAGAGGGGCTGCTCTACAATTGGGTGTGTAGCAAATCTGCAGCTAACATCGGTTGACGATGCTCTGCTGGGGAGTTTGGACATGGTTAGATCTGTCCAGATGATGGAGTGGAATATCTTGCCCCATTCCAGTTCGTGCTTCGCACTTGGCTCGATACCTCGCTGCTTGGAGGGTGGTAGAGCTTTCAGCCCTTTTGCGGTTAGCTTCAGTGGTGCCCTTTTCTGGCAAGTAGAGTGCCCTTCTTGGCAAGTATGGTGCCCTTTCTGGCAAGTATTTTGACAAAGGGGAAAAGACGGAACACTGACTCAACTGTGCCCCTAGTTCATCATTTTGACCATTTTTTGTTTGGTTTTTCTACTAAAACAATTTTGACCAATATGAGAGTTAGATTAACACGCTTGTTCAATTTTTGATTTGAAATCATACAAGTCAGGTTGTAAGCACTGAAAATTTTCCTTTTTAGGTCCAAGAAATGGTCCAGTTTTGGAAAAATTGAGTGATTTTCAAGAGAATAGTCAACCTCAATAAAAAATTCTCAAAAATTGTTTTTGCAAACGGCCACTGCTCAACGAGCACGGAACCAACCCTCGAGAATGCGCAACCTCGAATCCATAACAATGGAAAATTGCCCCTTGTCTGAAGGATACCGCATGGCAACGGAAAGTTTCCCCTTGTCTGAATGGCACCGCAGTGCATTGAATGGCAACGGAAAGTTGCCCCTTGTTTGAATGGCACCGCAGCGTATTGTAGACAGTCTTCATGGTAATGATCACAACCGAACTCTCGGATACAGAGAAGGCGAGGATCATCAAAACCAATACATGGACACACTTGATTTGGAGGTGTTTGTGGATGGACTTCAAAGTGAAGTTGCCTACATATCCCAAACATGGGAATCAAGCCTTATGTAGTTCGGGGTTAAGGTACACTCGGGTATTAACCTCTCCTTTTGCGCTCTAACTTTTGCCAAGACCGCCCTTCTGGGTTTTCAACCTTGCGAGCTATGTTTTTCTTTTTCTTTTCAATTTTTTCATTTTTTTCTTTTTCTTTTCATTTCCTTTTTAGCATTTTTTTTTCGTTTCTTTTTGCATTTTTCCCTTTTTTTTTTTTTTTCTTTTTCTTACTCTAACTTTTGCCTGGGTCGCCCTTCCAGGTTTTCGGCCCAGCGAGCCTCTCAAGGGTAAAAGTGTAGCTTTGTCCATGTCAAATGGTTGAGATCTCGAATCCGTCTGAATCCAAGAGAGTGGCTGTTGTTCGCTGACGGTGTAGGAGTCCATCCAATGAGGGGCTGAATTTGCCCCTAGTGTTGTGGATAGGAACTCAGTTTTCCTTCAATAGTAAATTCTTCTTTCCTCCCTTCTGGGATTTGGCATTCTTGCTGATCTTCATCTTTGACTCTTCGAGCACATTTGAAATTCCTTTGCCCCTAGTTTGAGGGGTGTTCCTGATCTAGCTTTGCAAGCTTCTTTTGAAAACACTTGATCTTCTTGATCTGACTTCTTGCCTCTTGTTCGAGGGCTGCTTTGAATCTGGCCACACAGGCTTCACATTGTGGTTGACCATTGAACATTCTGAATCGAGGTCCAAGGTTTGAAAATGAGGGGTTGAGTCTCGAGGCAGAGAGCGATCCTAAGCTGCACAATCTCAAGAGCAATTCCACACAGGTCTTCGTAGGACGACGCAAAACATTTTTTGAAAGTTTTAAGAAAGCGACAAATCGCTCGCGTTGAAGACAGTGTGGAGCCAATCTGGATCAAGCCGGGATCCTTCTCAGTACTCACATTAACAAGCATGATCTCAATCATTAAGGGCTTAGCGTGCCTCTCTTTCTCTTAATTGATCAAATTTTGCAAAACCCAAGGAATTCCTTCCTCTTCGTTTTTTTTATCACCACATTTCGAAAAAAAAAAGTTTTGGAAATTTAGGTCGATGCAATGAATTCAAGGCACAGAAAAGACACAGCTTCTAGTCAAATACAGCCATCTGATTTAGAATTTATGGCACAACTGGCACACGGCAGAAGCAAACACAATAGCATGAAAAACCACTGCTGTTCATTCAAATCTGTTGGCATTACTGGCTCCAAGGCAGAAACAGACTCAAAAGAAAACAAAAAGACAAACACAAAACAAGCAAGTGATGTTTGAGGTAACATCCCCGAAATCATCCGACTCTTAACAAAATAAGACTGACTCGATATGAAAAGATTGACTCAAAACAAAGAGACAGACTCAAAACAAAACAACAAAACTGACTCAATACCCAAGCCAGAACATACAAAACCCCAGCATTCACAAATGCTCAAAACAGTGCGTGCCCTACACCACATCTGAAATAAATTGAACGCCGTCCGCAGATGGTTCATCCCCCGATCACATCACATTATCCCCCACAAGTTCTCTGATCAAGTGTCGATAGACTTTGTAGGACCTGGTGCGGGGATGACCTTGTTGTCAATCAAATTTTGTATCTTGTGGCGGAGACGAACGCAACTGTCGGTGTCATGACCGGTTTGTTGATGAAAAGCACAGTACTTAGTCGGGTCATGCTTTGGAGGGAGAGGATCGGGTAGAGGCTTTGCTCTAACGATTTCAGATGTCCTTTCCTGAGTAGGACCCCTAGAGCTTTAGACAAAGGCATAAAGAGTGGGGCGAAAACCCTCTTGCCTCGGGGTAGATAGTCTGAAGTTCGGGGGTTTTGAAGTGGATGCACCAACAAAGGGGGTGGGTGGCTTGCTTGGTGTGGTGGTGGCGACCATGCCCACGTTGAAGTCCTAGCAGTTGCGTCACCGCTGGTGGTTGCATTCGAACTGCGGTTGAATGCCCTCTTGGGCTGCTCTCGGTCTTGGTCAATCAGACCCTGTTTCATCGCATCCTTGATCTGTACTCCCATCTCATGCAAATCTGAAAAGGTAGGGAAGGGGAGCACGATCATTTTCTACATTAGTTTGGGCTGGAGGTTGCGCACAACCATCCGAATCTGATCTTTGTCGGAAGGCCTTGTAGCCATCATCGAGGCCTTTGCTCTCCATCTCACCACAAACTCTGAAAAACCCTCCTTTGGCTCTTGGCGGGTGACTTCAAGATCACGAGTTGTGACCTCAATCTGTGTGTTGTAGGAGTATTGATCACTGAAGGCCTCAGCCATCTCTTCCCAATTCTGTTTCACAGAGTTCTCCAATTTCGCATACCAGATGGCCGCTACACCCGACAGGGTCCGGCCGAATAAAGAAAGCTTCTGTAATCTAGTGAGGCCCATCGGCCCTAGTATGTCCGAAAACAACCGGAGATGCACCATGGGATCCCCAAATCCATTAAATCGGTCGATGTGTGACATCTTGAATCTGTCCGGCAGTGTCACAGCTGCGTCGGTATACCCATCCTCAATGTCTGGAATGGACTGAGCTCCTTGAGACTTCTTGAATAGTTTTTCCAGTTTACTCACCTTTAGTGCTGTGGGGTCCACCTCGAGCGCAAAAGGGGAATTCGGTTGATTGATAGGAGTGGGTGCCTCGAATAGTTGAGGTAGAATCGGGGGCGAAGCTGGCCCTGTTGGGATGTCTGTATCCTCCTGGACATTCTGAACATTCGTCGTCTCCCCGGGTATTGGGACTCTTTGTGGGGGAGGAGCTTGGTGTGAAGTAGATACTCCAGTTTACTGCTCTAACCTGGCAATTGTCTCTACTTGGGCTATGACCACGGCCTATTGCTTGGCGAATTCTGCTTGACGGACAGCGTCTTGCTGCATGGCTTTCATACTATCCTGGAGTTGGCGCACCATCTCTTCCAGACTCGACATATTGTCCTGATCTAACTGAGCAACCGGTATATCTGTGTCTGCAGTAGGCTCGGAAATCTCAACCCGACTGCTTAAAGATCACTGATCTGGTAGCTGTTATACTGGTGGTCTGTGCCTGACTAGCCTTCTCTAGCCCTGATTACCCTTGAACTGAGTCTCTGACCTAACAAAGTCTATCAGCACAAATCCGATGAACCTCGGGGGATATTCGAGCCTTCTGAAGCTATAGTTCCAGGACTACCTAGCAAAGGAGAAAACAGACAGCATCTCAGCCTGATTTCATCGAAACAGATATGAGCATAGCTGAATGACTGCACTCTCTACTGAATTCTGCCCCAAAATTCTGCCTGTAAACCGATACCCTCAGGTAAACTGAATCCCAAAATACTGAACTGGTGCCCGCAGGCCTGATGCCTAAACTTGCAAATTGATACACGCATTCCTGTAGAGACGCACTCTAAAGCACATAGCAGATAAAGTGAGAGCCAAAACACCCCTATGTTGGGGTAGGGTTTCCCTGTCCTATTTTGTCAGGAGCTAGGGTTTCACTACGCACGCAGCGGTTTCAAACAACCTATGATCGGGTAAGCAACCTGCCCTAGTTTGGAATGGTCACTATGGATTCCGAATATGCACTAGGTCGAATGGTCAAAAGGGTGCCCCGGTAAAACTGGGGTTTGTGTTCCCATACTGTCAGAGCCCACAACCGGTCAGCCATATGGTCATGTCTTGACAAGACAAGCCTCCGGCAAACCGTTCAGGAATGGCAGATGGCAAACACGTGTCCTAGGCGCACCAATGCACATAAAATGCAAAGAAACACATAAGTGAAATCAAAACAGGATATCATGAGTTTGAGTCAAGCTCTCTAAAATCCCCAGCAAAGTCGCCAAAACTGTAACCAGCCCGAACGCCCCGGGAGGATGAATCCCGTTTGTTCTTTTGGGTCTCACTACAGTTCGGACTCGATTTGTGTCACGGTTCTTAATCTTGAACCAAAGAGTCCAAATCCGGCAAATCGTTTTGAGAAAAACAGATTTTTAGAAAGAAGTGCCAAACATGGACTGCTTTGCCAGATACAGAGTCGCCACCTAAATTTTTTTTTTTAATGGGGGAATTTAGGAAACCCTGACTCGGTGCCAAAGGCCACGTGTCCGTCATCACCAAAGTTGCCTCGGCTCGGGAACTTGGGTACGATTGGGGAAGGTCAGCTATGAGCACCCCCGCTCGCCCGATCAAAGATCGGCCTCTACTAACCGTGATACCTTGTTTTGAAAAACATTATATGCTCTTATTCCGGTTATTAGCCTAGAATTACTATGTTATATGCGCAGCAAACAAGTATAGACCAAATCGCCTAAATTGGAACAAAACATTTCATGTTTGTTTTGAAAATGGTTTGCTACTCGCAAGTAGGCTAAAAACGCTGATTTTTGCCACCCTCGAGTGGGCTTTAGAAAAGATAGTTTTGCCGCTGTGGAGTGGGCTTTAAACTCACAGTTTTAATGTATTATTCCAATTCAGGTAATTCAACCTCCATCCACAAGCATTCAAGCAGTTATATCACATAAGCAGCTAGCCTCATGGTAATCATGCTATTATGGCAACACTCACACGCATGCGGTATGCTAAAGCATAAAAGCTCACCTAGTACTCCAAGCCAAAATAGGAACTAGTTAGTAATCATATGCATGATCCTAGTTCATGTTTAAAATGGCTAATGCAACACATGCAAAGATGCAATCTAGACAGGCTCGGCTATCCTAAACATGGCATGTGAAATGCTACAGTTAACACGTATTCAATTTGGAATTGAAATACAGATGCAGTTAGAATGATGCGTCGAGCCCGGTGCATGCAAAACAGATGAATGAATGCAAACATGCTATCATACTGTATGCTAATTTGAATATGCCCTAAACTAACCATCGAAAGCTAGTAAATAAAAGGGAAGAAAGACGTGGGGTTGGAAGACATACACACACTCACGCACACTTATTACACAATTGCCCTCGCTCGGAGGGTCCGAATAAATAATACTAAATTAATTATTACAGAATTTCTAATTAATTGACAAATTAAATGCAGAAAGAAGGTGGCCACAGCCCCGCCTCGGGATGCATGAATGATGCATACTTGATCCGTCTCGCCCGGAAACTCGCTACCATAGCACTACTGCCTTTATTAACACTGCCCTGCTCCTCTGAGGACTGCCAAAGTCCAAGGGTATGCTCTCTGGATGTTGAGGAGTACTACCGACCAAGTAAAAACACCACCGGTCGAATGGGATGATCACCGGCCGCCTTTTAATCTATCGTCCACAGATTACTGGCCGGTCGGCACTGTATTTAGCCGACCGGCCAAATCTTCCTGCAGAACCTGCAATTGACAGCAGCAGAGGGCAAGCAGTGTATGGCATGGAATTTTCAGGCAAATGTATGCACGGACACACTCCCTATCATGTAATGGACTCAAGGGAGTGTGGCCCTCGACCCTCGGGCCATCAATCACGTATTTCAATGCATGATGGCCCAAAAGCCAAGCGTGCAACTTCGATATCAAATGAAATGCAAGCACAAAACACATCAAAGGGCCCCAACCCCTATCATGATTGATCAAGAGGCAAGGGATGCATGCTCAATGAAATGCAACCTAGGCATGGAGGCTAAGTATGCAACATGAACATGCGAATGAGCAATGTATACTAGGCGCGCAACCTAAACATGTAAGTAAACATGGCATGCAACAACATGCGATGATGGACTTAAACTAACATAGATAGCTCACAAGCATGCCAAAATCAGTGGCCATTAGATGAAAATGAGACAATCGAAATGCGTACACATATGCACGCAAACCGAGGACCGAACCTAAGGCATCAAATGCCATTCTACCAGGGCATGGCAAGGGATGCAAGGTGGCATACAAACATGTAATTCCAGCACTGAAACATGATGCTAAATGGTCCTGAAACATGGAAGTATGGCACCCAATGCATGGAATAAACCCCGAAACTCAAAGTTAGGCACATGTATTGACTTATGGCTATACAAAGCATGCATTATTTGACTATGAAGTACAAAGACAGAACCAAGGCAGTCCCAAAACATGGACATTCCTAGTTCAAAGCATGGCAAAAAGGTGCTAGCATGATGGACTAAAATAACATATAACTTTGACTAGCAAACATGAGTTGTATGGCAAGTATATGAAGCAAATGAAATCTCACCAAACCAGCCAAAATCAGTGAACAAAACATGCCAAAATATGCCCAAATACTCACTGAAATGGAGCCAACACATGCAAAAATGATGAGCTCCTTTAGAGGGCTATACAAGGGGTTATTAAGCACATACAAGATCGACACTCAACAAAGCCAAACCAACTCTGGAAATGGCCTATAGGGGTCCTAAAACCCACTGAAAAATGCCTGAACCGAGCTCAAGAAGTGTGCAAATATAGGCCCCTTTGTAAGGCCAAAAATGCAAGCAAACAAGACAACAAGGAGAGGGGATGGCCTTCTCCTTCTTAGGACCTCAAAACACCACCCCCACCACTGAAATCCCTCTGGATTTCAGTGGTGAGAGGGCCAATACAAGGTGGTCCCGAAGCTCACAAAAAATGCACAAAAATGAGGCCAAACAAGGCCTAAGAGGGCTCAAACAACCCCAAACACCAAAGTGGTCTTAATGAAGTATCTTAAACACAAAAAAAAAAGAACTTTTTTATGTTATACACCAAGCTCAAATCAGCAAGAAAGATAGGCTAAAATGAGGTACAAGAAAGTGCTAAAAAGGGGAAGAAACTTACCCTTGAAGATCGACTTCGAGATCAGCAATTTCAAAGGCCAAAAACCAGCTTTTAGAGCTCAAGAAACCCTCCCAAGAACCTCAGTCCAATGGTGGTGGTGTATGGCTATGAGGTGTGGTGCAATAGGCCAAGAACAAGCCCCTTTTGAACCCTCTAACACACAAATGTAGAGAGAGAGATATAGAGAGAGAGGGTGTATATATATCAGATATATATGCCCTAGGTCTGGTTTTTCCTGAACCAAAACAATGGAGGAGGAGGCTTCCTTATATAGACAATGGAAATGGTGTAAAGCTTCTCAAAGAAGCTATACAAAAGGGTCAAAGGAACCAAGCTTCTAAGAGAAGCTAATGCAAAGGTGCAAGCTTCTTGAGGAAGCCAAGACAAGGGGTCAAAGCTTCCTCAAGAAGCTTTGAGCAAAGGGTGCAAAAAGAGGGTCAAAAAGGGTGCAAAACAGCCACACACGTGCATGGGGAGCAGAGTCTGTGCATTCCAGCTGGCACAACTGGCATCCATTCAATCTTGTAGAATACTCCGGAAGGTTATCGGCCACCAAACTTGTTCGGTCGGCCATCTTTTCTAGCCGGTCGGCCATCTATTTGGTCGGTCGGCCATTTGTTTTGGCCGGTTGGTAGGAAAAGTCTGCTCTGCAGGTCCAACTTCAAACGGGCATAATTTCTTCATATGAACTCCTTTTCAAGTCATTCTTGTGTCAAAGTTGAAGCCCCGGAAGTAAGATTTCCAATGAAAGCAGCCTTGCATTAAAATTCCAACTGTGCAAAAAGTTATGCTTGTTTTAGTGAAGGCTGCTCAGTTTCGGTCCAACCGGGATGATGCCCAACTTCAACCAATCATATCTCCGCCCTCCGGACTCGGATTTAAGAGATTCTTGAATGAAACATGAAGCCCCGGAAGTCTTCTTTCCAACGGTGGTGGCCTCATAGCTTAACTCCAAGTGTATAGAAAAATAAGCTTGATTTAGCGAGGACTGCTCGTCCGTCTCTTAGCAATTCTTGCCTATCTTCTTCTCCAACTTGGTTTCTCCCCTCTTCTCCTCTTTTCTTCAACTTCAAACCCCTAAGAAAGGTGTTTTGAAAGATTTTTCAAAGATTTCATCTCTCTTTCAGTTATTTCCACTTTGTCTTTGCTTGGTTTACCGAAAAGCACAACGTTTGACAAAATGCGAGCCTCGGAACATCGCAGAAACTTTATTTCAAAAATGTTTTGAAAGAGAGGGTTTTAAGGTCTAAAAACCATTCAAAATAGCTTTGGTCCAAAATGGGGTGTGAAGTTGAGATTTGTCTCTCTCCTTGCCGAAGAAATTGAACCTTTGCCCTACACACCTTTTACCACCAAGTAAACCATTAGTAACGCCCAAGTCTTAAGGGCGGTAGGGTGTCTACAGATACAAGCAGCACTTTTCAGACCTAAAGGGTCCGCTCGAGCGGGGAATCCCACGCTCGAGCGAGGACCCTGTTTTTTGAAATTTTGAAAGTGTATTCTGTGTTTCGTTTTCCGTTCTCTTTCACTTGCAAACACTCTTAGGCATGCATTAAGCATTGTAATTGAGTTAAAGAGATAATAATGAAGCCTAAAGAGGAATATGTGAATTAAAGAACGGATTGAATCGTTTGTGACCCATATGTGCTATATGATGTGTGGGGTCAAGCTCCAGGGCAAATCCACAAGCCGATCACTATGAGTAATATCTTAACAAGATATTTGAAATATGTTGTTGTCCAATTGTTTACCTCTATGTAAGTTTTGAAAGGCCGATTGACAAGAATGATTGGGCCAAAGGCTGATTGACATGAATGATTGGGCTGAAGGCCGATTGACATGAATGATTGGGCCGAAGGCGATTGACATGAATGATTGGGCCGAAGGACGATTGACATAAATGATTGGGCCGAAGGCCGATTGATACAAATGATTAGGCCGAAGGCCGTTTGCTGTAACTGTTTCAAAGATTGCTTATGTATCGTCCTTATTTGATACTATTCACTAGGCTTTCGCTCACGCTCATTCATGTACATGTAGGTGAGCCAAGGGATGTCCAGAACCAGCCTCGGTGAAATTGTGAGAAATAGTCAAAGTTTTGAGTAGTCAGCCCAAATGTCTCACGCACGAGACTGTCTTCGCCTTTGTCCTTTGTTCATAGTTTTGTTATGTTGGCGAAAGCATTGGACTACTTTTGTATATAAGTCTTGGGTTCGATTGACTTAAACTTGTATGATCCTGTATGTACAGTGTTCTGTGTTAGTACATATTTTAAGGTGAGTTATTAACATATAAATGTTTGGAATGATATGGTGTGCATATAAGCACAGCTCTATGGACAAAGTTTAAAATTTGCTTCCGTTTGGCCCCTTTACTCTGATGAGTTTTGTTTTATTTGGTTTGAGGCCGTAGGTAATCTCATGATTACTGGCCGGTTATGGCCTTAACCCATAGGGGCGGGTTCGGGTCGTGACACTATAGATAAGGGTTATAACAAACCCGTTAGTCGCTGATGTTCGACCTTCACTTGTTGACAAGTAAGGCACCTCGAAATAAACAAGGCTACGTCTCTCTTCATCCCGCTCCACCAAAATGGGCAGCTAAGATCTTGGTACATCATCATGCTTCCCAGGAGTACCACAAGGCATGAATGGTGGAACTCTTAGAGTACCTTCCCCCTACAAGATTTTGGCACGAAAAGACGGTCTGAAGACCTCACACTCGAGTTAGAGTGGACACTCAAGCCCTATCACATCACTCCCACTACCCAAGAAAGTTGCAAGAAGACCACTAAGTTTGCCCCTACCACGAGGGTCATAAACTGGCGATAAGACTCTATCAGCTCGGTCCGCCAGAAAATAAAAACAGTCACCACTCAAGTGCACACTATAACTCTCTAACGGTAACAATCAATAACAACACGATACGAAGACAACTAATCCATGCCTAAAATGACATCAAAGCCCGACATGTCTAACAATACAAATGGAAAAAGAAGTCGGTGTCTGGCAACCTTTATCTCATAACAATGACATCCTCGATCCAAGTCAACCTTACCCCCAACTAGAGACTCTACCCTGAGAGGAGACTCTAACTGGGCCACCTTTAACCCCAAAACTGATGCAAATGCAGATGAAATGAAAGAATGTCGCCAATATCAATCAACACATTGGTAATACAATTGAACAACAAGAAGTTACCTCTCAAAACAGAGGGTGCTGGCAATTGATCTGGCATGGTAACAGCATACACACATCTAGTAGGTATCTGCTCCACCTGCTCACCCCTTAGAGCATACGAATGGTAAACTGATTAAGCCGAAGAGGATCCTAGTGTGGCCCTTGAGGCCTGAGCTGACTAGGTAGGCTGATGGCTCTATGTTTTCCTTGAACCAAACACACCAGATGTGCCACCTGTCTGAGGGGCAAAACCTCCTCGAGTGCCCTGATTGGCCACACTGATAATAAGTAGACAGCTGCCCTCTCCCCTGACTCTGGCTCTGTGAATGAGACGTAAACGGTGCAGACTGTTGCCTTCCTCCTCTCTGCGGGCAAACTAAAGACTTGTGGCCTAACTGGGTACACTTAAAGCAAGTGATCCCACCTTGACTGCCTCTCCCTGAATGAGAACTCGGTACAGGAAAAGTAGAGATGAACTGCTCTTCCTGGGCTGCTGTGAGGTAGAGCCCCTCTGCCTCTTGTTGTCTCGCGTCTCACCCCGAACCTTCTGACTTCTCTACCTGGAGCCCTCATCCTCTCCTCTTCCGCCTGAATCACGGTCTCTAAGTGAGCTGCCGCCTCCACAAGACGACCGTAATCCCTAATCAGAGACCCGACCACCTTGAAAAGGAGCTCGGTTGTGATGCCCCAATTTCTACTCTAAGGGTTAGGGTAACGTCACTAAAGAGTCTTCTAGTGAATAGCCAAGAAAGATCCCAAGAAGGTCGGAGGAGTCAATATAGCCTCCTTTCTCAGTCCAACCACCTTAGATAGTAAGCTATCTTTTTGATAGATCTTAAGAGGTATTAACATAAGGTCTTATAAGTAACGTGGAGATAGGCATAGGATTACAAAAAACAATAATAATTACAGTGTTTCAAATCTTAAACTACAAAATGAGTTCCATTACTATTACAATCCAAAAATAAAAGCACTAATAGACTCATAAGAAAATGGCTTCTGACTTTCTCTAAAACAGACACAAGTCATCAAATGTCTCTGGTTCTTCGTCGGCCTCGTATGTTTTTGCGATACCTGGCATAAAATGCCATGAGCTTTGAATGCCTAGTAAACGCACACACACCAAATCCTTTTTTCCCAATCTAATACACAATAGCAATTACAACAATAGAAGAAAGAAACATGATATTCAAGTAAATAACAAGGGTTACAAGGTTAGTTGTTAGTAGTCTCTTTTGCGGGTTATTCGGTATGCCCTCTCTTTTGCTGCTTTGTTGCAGACCTTACCTCGGATGCCTACCAACGGTTATATACCATGTAGCGCCAACCTAAGGGCCTCAAAAGAGACGGTAAAATAAGAGCCTTTCCCATTCCTTCCTCATACCAAAACCACCTAGGGTTCGAATACAATCGCTCCATTCAAGGGTTTCAAAACAATCACTTACGCAAGATTTTATTGCCAAATAGGGAACACATCCTATCAACCAATCAATAACTTAGTAACTTGTCTAGAAGTTTACAAACCCAATACCACCCATTAAGTTTCCCCGTTAGATAATTTAAGTCAGAGTTAGAACATGCTCTTGAAACAACATCTATTGCATGAGTATGACCAACTTCATAGCACAAATGGAAAGAAATAAAGTTACAACACATGAGATTAACATAGAAAAATATGTACAAGTGGTTCTAGGCATATTCATGAAGTTAAGGAAACAATATCACACAAGAATGTAAATTTCCAGATTTGCATTGTCATAAAGATTGTAAACAAAAAGGCATTTTCAGAGTTTCTTTTCTCCTAAACTTGGATTTCCTATTGTTTGTAGAGAATTTTGTCTAGTTTTTAGAAAATCTTTTAGAAGTGTCATAGCTTTCCTAGATTTTTAGATATTCAAGAACCGCTCCAGCATTGTCCAGATTCGTTGATCGTTACAAAAATTGGATTTTCTTTTAAACCACTCACTCTTTTTCAATGAAACCAATTTTACTTGAAAGATAACCCTTTAAGGAAGATTTTGGCGCAAAAATGAGGTCAAGAAAAGTTTTCTACATTTTTCTAGAATTTTTGCAAGTTGGCTAAAAAACTGGTTCTTTGAGCATAAAGCTTGAAATAAGGGTTAAGGTAAGAAAAGAGGGTAGCCAAGGATAATTTTTCACTTGTTTTATAATAAAAACATCCTAAATAGTATATATTACACTCATAAATTTAGATTGAAGGTGTTCCTTTAGAAATTATAAGAGATAGGTATAGAAAAAGATAGTTTTTCACCAATTTAGAGAAAACACAAGGGTGGATTAGAGCTCAATTCTTTTCAATTTAACACAAGAACACCATTACAACACATCTAAAAATATTAGTTTAAACCTCTAATAATATGCATTTGAAAAAGGAAAATAAAAGAGAGAGTTGTGTTGTGGCTTACTTGAAGCTAGGTTGAATTGCTAACAAAACCTTCTCTTTCTCTCCTTTCCTCCACCAAGCATACTCTCTTGTCCTTTCTTCTTATCTCAGTCGTGTGGTATGTTTGAGTGTGTTTTCTAGTGTGCAAAATACTAGGGGAGAGGTTTTATTTATAAAAAAATTGGTGTAAAAGGTCCAAATTGCCCATTGGTTGGAAATGGATTGGATATTTTAGATTTAGTTTGAATTCAATGGAATAGTGGATGATTAGAGGTCTTAACTATGCAATTAATCATGATCTAGTTAGGCTTTAGTTGGAATGAAACTTGAGGTGGAAACTAGGTTCCATGTTTTGGGGTGTACTAGAATACTTTTTCCACAAATTCGTGGATTATGTTGAAAAGAATGCATCAATTTCTATTCCCAAGGGTGGCCAGCCATCGATGACGATCTTAGGAAGATTTTCCTTTTTATTTTTGTGTACAATTTGATAGTTATTTCAAGATATTATATACAATTTATTAAATAAGTTTAAAGGTACAAGTGTATATATATGTATATAATAGTACTACCTTAGGGTCAATTTGTAATTTAATTAAAATGTAGGGCTTTGGCTTTAATTTATGAATTTGAACATTTAATTAAGTGTAGTATTTAATTTATTTAAGATTTTGAATTTTAATTCGGTTGAAGTTTCTTTGTTTTGAATTAAACGGCTAATTGTACTGAGAAACGGAAACTTAGGGTTTCTGTGTGGAAAATATACTTAGAAGTTTAATTTAATTATTATTAGGGTTTTAGAACTGGTCCTTGAGTTTTTGGGTTAAATTTAGGGCTTGCGAATTTTCGGTTGGTGCATGTTTTTGATTCTAGGGTTAAAATTGAAATTATTAAGAAATTAAAGGACTACAAAGAAATAATTTAAAAGTAAGGGTTAAAGAAAGTATTGCAAAGATTAAGGGCCTCACATCGGCCGTCAACCTATTCTCAAACTCAACACAACAGCGTTCCTTTATCGCCATAAGCTCCGGTGCAAATATAGAGAGGCTAGTAAAAGCTGCCACAAACTCAGCTACAGGTGTGTTTAGCTGCTTGAGCTTCAAGAACTGATCCCTAACTTCTCCCTAGTAGTAGGAGGCAAGAACTTGTCTTGGAAGGTGTTGACAAAAGCCTCCCAAGTCACCCCAATGCGCCCACATACATACTTCCACTATTGACCGGTATCTCCCTTCAGCTGAAAAGATGCCAAGGTCACTCTCAAACCATTGTCCTCGATGCCAAGCACCTCGAACAGTTTCACCATCTACTCTAGCCACTCACCTGACTTCAGTGGCTCCTTAGGGTCTCCCAAAACCTCATCTGGATTCGACCAAAAGAACTCCCTTTTAGAAAAGATGGCTCTGTCTCAGTAACATTGGCCTGGACTTGATTCTCAGCCCTAAGAATGTCTATGGATTCCCTCAAAGTACCAACCAATTCCCGGGCCAAAGTGCCCATGGCTTGCTGACCTGTTGGCCGGCCACATTGGCTTGACCAAGTCCTTCCTCCTGCGCCGGAATATCATCCAGTAACGGCACCTCCTGTCGCCTAGGCCTACCACGCCTACCACCACCATGTCCACGTCTTGACATCCTAATAAGGGTAACACAATAGATTAGCACATTTACAAATGTGCCAAAGTTAATTCACTCACGTCCTAATACGATGGACAACAAATAATTCACTCCACATAAGCACCTAATCACATAAACACAAATGAACTTCCTTTCTAGATAATGATTGTCTCGTGACATTGCCAGAGTTCCAGTTAGAAATAACAGTAATCAAGTGCTTTCCTAACAGGACTTCTAGAAACTCCTAGACCCAATCAATATCTAAGAAATTAAATCCCATACTTATTTAGTTACATAAGCATGTTATCACGTAGCATACCAAGTCCATTTCTAATATTATCTATCAAGAGAGCCCATTGTGGTAACAACCACTTCCCACAATCTCAAAGTATTCAAACTCGGTAGCTTTGATACCAAGTTGTACCGCCCCGAAATAATTAACATTAACCCATTACATAACAGTGTTACTATAAATCAACAATCTCATATATTCCATTCATTGTCTCTTTGATTGTTACAAAAGATGATATATGCACTATATAATCACAAATCCAAGATTATTAATCTATAGCATATGGCATGGATACAAGAGTAAAAAGAAAATTAAAATCAAATAAAGGAGTGCCCTAATGGCTTACAACTTTCCAAGACAATGCTTGGTTACAACAAAATGAGTTTAAACTCAATACAAACAAAGCTCGAGGCTTAAACAAAAATATTTACATCAAGAAACAAAAGTGAAACCTTATGCCCCAAGTCCTACCAAGCTATATCCTTGGCGGCTTGGCGAAGACATATCATCAGCACCTGAAAGCTGTTTTCCACATAAGGTGAGCCAAAGCCTAGTAAGATTACTCTAAAACAATATATGAATCTTGGCAAAATCATAAGGTGAATGCACATTGTAGACACCCCATTTTTGACTGCTCTTATGACTTGAACGTCACCACTTGCAAACTCAATGATGAAGTTGTATATGCTTGTTAAGTGCTCGGAGTCCTCAGCAGAATGCCATAGCTTTGAGCCTTCAAACCCCATACACCCCTTGCCTTGTTTTGGATCACAACCATACTTCCTTAAGCCTGAAAAACCTTGAGGCCTGCCAGCCACCACTATTGGCTGCCAGCCACTGTTCTTGGCTGTCGGCCACTTGTGTGGCCTGTCGGCCAGAATTAGTGGCCTGCCGGCCACAAGTGTGTTTTGCAGATATTTTCTGCCAACTGTGCCATCTGTTGTCACAGATGCAAGCACTTGACGGTAGACCACCTTTTGTGGACGGAAAACCATCATTTGTGGCCAACAGGCCACCACTTCTAGCCTGCCGGCCACCTTTGCAAAATTCAACAGTGCCCTTTTGAAACAAAACAGAGTTGGTTTTGAGGTGAAAAACAGTGCAAGTGTTCTAACTGTGTAACAGAGGCTTTTTTGGATGGGAATCCACTTGCATGCATGAGCATTCTTTGCTTCTCGGGGCTAATTAATTGCTTAGTTAATTCATTCATGTTGTAATTAGTTAGTTGTAGCTAGTTAGTTTTGTTTTGTAATTAATTTATTGTTGTAATAATTAATTAGCTAGAATAGTTAATTAGTTAATTGGTTTTGTAATAACTAGCTAGCATAGTTAGTTTATTTGGTTTGTAATAATTAGTTAATTCATTCTGTAATAGCTAGTTAATTAGCTTAGCTAGTTAGTTTATTTGGACCCTTTTGCGCGAGGGCAAGCAAATGTTGTAATAATGTGTATGTCTTCCAACCCCACGTCTTTCTCTCTTTTATTTACCTGCTTATGTTGGTTAGTTTAGGGTATCATGTTTTGTTTGGCATACTCCATGTTTGCATCCACTTGTATTGCATGCATTGAGGCTCGACGCATCATTCTAACTTGCATTGTTAGTTTAACGCTTCTTTGAATACGTGCTTTGACCGCATGCTATCAAATTGATTCATATGCCATATTAGTAGCTGAGCCTAGTAATTGCATATCGCATGTGTTGCATTAGTCATATTGCATCAATTAGGATCATGCATTATTCTAACTTTTTCATCTTTTTGGCTTGGAGTACTAGGTGAGCATTTTTGTGCTTTAGCATATCTCATGCGTGTGATTGTTGCCATTTCTAGCATGCGCACCATGAGGCTAGGTGCTTATATGATAAACTACTTGACTGCCTGTGGATGAAGGCTAGTTGCTTGAATTGGAATAATTGAGTAATGTTTATATACGATCACTTTTTCAAGTGGTACATATTCGAAACAATTTTCAAAACGAACATGGATCAAGTGTTCCAATTTTTGCAAACTAATCTATACTTGTGCGTGCGCACATCACATAGTAACGCTAGCCTAATAATCGAACAAGAGCATATAATGTAAATAAGATTCATATCATGATTAGTAAAGGCCGATCTTTGATTGAGCGAGCGTGGGTGCTCAATTCATGACCTTCCCCTCTCGTACCCAAGTTCTCGAGCCGAGACAATCTTAGTGATGAAGGACACGTGACCTTTGGTACGAGTCATGGGTTTCCAAAATTTTCTAAAAATATTTAGGTGGCGACTCTATATTTGGCAAAACAATCCATTTTTGGCAATTTGATTCAAAATCGATTTTCCAAAAGAATCGAATTTGGACTCTTTGGTGTTTATCTATTTCACATTGCACTTGTGAGATAAGATTCAGAACCATGGAAGTCCAATATTGTAGGGCTTATTCGTCTTCTGAAAGGGGGTACGAAAAGTCGAGCTACAGTTTCTAGCGACTCTGCTAGGGAAGGTAGAGAACTTGACTTGAACTTCATGATATGAAATTTTATCTACACTTATATGTTTTTTGCATTGCATTTGTATTGGTGCGCTTAAGTCACTACGTTTGCCATCTGCTATTCTTGGATGGTTTGTCGGAGGCTTGCCTGAAAGCTTGCCAAAAGGCTGACCGGTCGTGGGCTTTGCCATAATGGGAACGCAACCCTTGGATTTGGACTGCCGCTATACCGTTTGATCCTCCTTTCACTTCTCGGTGTTAGCTGCGAGAGGTATATTAGGTAGTCTTGCTGATGTACCCTTTTTGACCATTCAGCCTAGTTGCATATAGTAAAGCCTGAGTGACTATTCCAAACTAGGACATGATGCTCACCCGAAATGCAGGATTGTGTGAAAACCACTTTGTTTGAATAGAGAACCCTAGTTCCTAACGAAACTAGGGGTGTTTTGGCTCTCACTTAACTGGTATGTGCTTTACAGTGAAACTGTACAGGAATGTGCATAGCAATTGCAAGTTTGCTATCTGTTTTGGGGGCGGAATTCAGTGTGGAGTACAGTCCTACAGCTGTGATCATGTCTGTGTTGATAGCGTCTTAGCTGAGGTGCTGTGCGGTTTCTGATTACCGTTTTCTTTTTGCTTTATTTCTTTTGCTAGGTAGTTTACCACTATAGCTTCAGAAAGTTCAGATATCCCCTAAATACTCTAGACTCGAGTCAGAAGGCTTTGCAAAGCCGAGGATCTTGTTCGGGGACAACCCGTGTTTACCTCACTTCCACCGATTACAATACGGAGAAGAATCAGGCAGAATTCACCGGTTCAGTTTTTACAGCAGTCACCCCTCAATTCACCTGTGCCTAGTCAAGTTCAGGGACAGTCTTCTATTTCTAGTCTAGCACAAGATCACTTGCCTATTTCGATAACAGAGTATCTCCCAGTCAGTATGAAAGAATTGATCCATCATGTGTAGTAGATAGTTGAAACCCTACAGCAAGTGCTGCCCATCAGGCCGAGGTCACGGCCCGTTAAGCCGAGGTAATAACCAGGCTACAACAACAGCAACTGCATCCAGCTGCGACCTCTGCATCCCATGCACCTCCCACGGTATCCCATCACTTGGAGCCACTGCTCATATTGCTAATGTCCAAGAAAATCAAGGCAATCCAGTAGAGCCAATCCCAGCACAAGCCTATAAAGCACCTGTTTATCAGACTGAGGCTCCGTTTGAGTTTGAGGTTAACCCATCTGCACTCAAGGTCAATAAACTGGAAAAATTGTTCAATAGAGCACAAGGGGTTAATTCTATCCCAGACATAGAAGACGGGTATACCGATTCTGCAGTGATATTGCCAGATCGGTTCAAAATGTCGCAAATAGACCATTTCGACAGCTCTGGGGATCCAATGGTGCACCTGCACCTATTTTTAGACATCTTGTGGCCGATAGGCCAGATTTGACTACAGAAGCTATCTCTCTTCGGCCGTACCATGTCCATTATAGCGGCTATATGGTATACGAAGTTGGAGGACTTTGTTAAACAGAATTGGGAGGAGATGGTCGAGGCCTTTGTCGCACAATATTCGTACAATACATAGATCAAGGTCACAACTCGTGATCTAGAAGCAATACGCCAAGAGCCGAATGAGGGCTTCTCTGAATTTGTGACAAGATGGAGAGCTAAGACCTTGACGATGACCACAAGGCCTTCCAAGAAGGATCATATTAGGATGGTTGTCCGAAATCTACACAGCAAGTTGCTACAAAAGATGATTGTCTTACCTCTGTTCACATTTACAGAACTCTATGAGATGGGAGTCCAAATCAAAGACGCCATGAAACAAGGGCTGATCATAGATGAGAAGGAGCCGGTAAAAAGGCCGTTTGTACGCAGTTCCAATGCTACCGGTGGTAAGACAGCTGTGAGGCCATCAGATGTAAATGTTGTCACCACAACCAAGACTACCGACCCCTCTACCAATACAAGCTCACAAACACCGTCCAACCTTGTCTGATCCCATAGGACTTTCAACCAGCTATAAATGACCCTATCTCAAGCCATGAAGGTGCTGGTCAAAAAATGGCACCTTAAACCATTAGAACCCTGCCCATTGCTCGATCCTCTTCCAGCCAAACACAACCCTGCCAAGTACTGCACGTTTCACCAATAGCATGGTCATGATACCGACCAATGCTTTCGATTGCATCATGAGATTCAAGATCTCATAGACAACAAGGTGATTGCTCCACCTAAAAAACCCAACGTAACCACAAATCCACTTCCAACCCATAACCAAGTCCCTCCACCTCAAAATCTCAACTTGATCCATACCCTGACCACCCCTTACGACCCCAGCATATATATTATCCCTTCACACCCACCAAGACTGACGGTGTTCATTCTTGAAAGCACAAATTTGTGCATGATGGATATGTCCATACTTCTACCTAAGCTAGTGGTGGTGACACTTGCATGAGAAGAGAGGTCGATCCCGAAGGAGGATGCTAGTTCTGAGGACTTATCTAAGGAGGTGTATGATCCGAGCTGTTACATTGTGCTGACTAATCATATCAAGCCCGAACTGGTGTTGCCAACTTTGGTAGAGGTTAATGTGGTTAGGGAGGATGGTCTGTGCCAGAGGTTGGATGATCTAGTAGAACTCGAGGAGGATTTGGACAATCTGCAGTTCTTTGATGAGTAGGATCAGGGGATGTACAAATCGACGGGTTCGACTTGAACGGATCAGCTGACATACTCTGGATGGCTGAGTGATGAGCTAGATAAGGAAGAAGAAGCTTGAATGAAATTGGAGGGGAAGGAAGTAGGGGTCGTTGTAGTGGCCAGAAGGGCTGATGAGAAAGGAAAGCTGCTGAAGAACGCTGGCATGGAAAATTCAGCTTAAGAGCTGGGTGCTGTGAATACTATGGATACGGAACAGGAAGCTGCACTGAAGCAGTTTGAACAAGAAAGGATTGGAGGCAACCGGGAAGCTATGAAAGGACAACACCCTATGGAGAGCACCTATGATGTGAGGGTGATACGAACAGAGCTGGACAACTATTTGTCGGTCATTGAGGGTGAATGGTGGGCTGATGATGATCTGCATCTGGCCCACACCGACGAAGACTGGGGCGAGTGCCTTCCGGACAACACGTGGTATGCGGAAGAAATTGACCATATGACAAGAAATGGGCGGTATTTTAAGCCGCCACACCTGGATCAAGTAGAGGCGTTTGAAAAAGACAGAGAGGCCAAAAAACAGAAAAAGAAATAGCTGAAAGAAGAGGCAGTGTTGAAACACCTTAAGAAAATCTAAGCCGACATCTCCATTTGGGGTCTTTTCATGGCCTCCCGGGTACACCGACAGACAGTGTTGTCAGCAATGGACAAGGCTAAATTGTCCATTGACACTACCCCCGAACAGCTTGTGGGATTGGTCTTCCCAAGTGGTGCTAGACCAATTTTGACCTTCTCTGACAAAGAGCTGCCATCGGAGGGCTCGGCTCATAACAAACCCTTGTACATATCTATGGAGTGCAATGAGAAATGGGTGCTTGTGGTATTGGTAGATACCGGTTCGACCATCAATGTTTGTCCTTCTCGCACCGCCTATGCAATTGGCCTCAAACCAACAAACTTTGTTCCCACAACCCAAGTAATTCGGGCATATGATAATACAAGCAGAGAGGTCATGGGCATGGTGCAAGTCAAAGTCCAGGTAGGCCCAGCTGAGCAGGAGGTTGAGTTCCATGTCTTGGATGTACCGGCTACCTTCAATTTGCCGCTAGAGAGGCCCGAGTTACACCATGTGAAGGCTGTCTCCTCCACTCTCCATTAGATGTTGAAATACCCTCACGGGGCAAGAGTAGCGATTGTTTTTGGGAATTCATCTATCCATCCATCGCCAGAAGTAACTACACCAGTGTTGGAGATGAACCATGGCGAGGAGGATGAGTTCCTCTCGGGATTCACTTTGGCTGAAGCCTGAGTAGTGTAGACCATACTGACCGCAGACAAAGGCATGTATGTCAATGCCCAGTCTATCTATTTCATGAACAAACTACAGCATGTTCCAAGAATGGGACTCAAAAGAAGTGGCTGAAAAGATGTTGCAGCATTGACAGATGTTCCACACAACCCACATGCCTTTGGTCTAGGCTATGTGTCCACCAAAGAGGGCTGGATTAGAGAGAGGGAAGAGATGAAAGGCATAGCCAAGGCCAAGCAAGCCGGAAAACACTATGAGCTTATCCACAGGCCAATTTGGGGAACACTGAATGGCCGCTTTGTTTGGGAGGGAGAAGATTTCCCTTTTTGTGGCTTTCCCGAGCCTTGGGTGAATTCCACGAAGCAACGTGTTCTCGGGTTCGAGATCTTCTTTGACCTGCAATTGCAGAATAGTGATGATGAGGAAAGCGCTGAAACAAGCATCAAAGCTAAATAGAGCATGGAAACTAACTCAGATGGCAACAAACTTGGAGTAGGGGCGGCACTGGCATGTCTCTTAACAGATCCTGTGGCCAACCTAGAGAACTTGGAGGATAATCTTACTGTTTCCATGATCGGAGAAGAATCGGGTGTGAACCCAACCACTGGCATTTTGGATGCATCAGGGGCACCATATCTTATCTGGCAGCTGGAAGAAGGCTATCTATCCAGTTCTGAATCCGATGATGAGCTAGAATCTGATTCCACTGAGTCTGTGGGGTCGAAATCAGATTCAAGTTCTTTTTGAGTCTGAGTATGGTATTTCTAGGGGTGGTAACCTAGATACCAAAATCCTATCTAGGTCTTCATTCAGCTTTTCTTTCAAGTCTATAACCGAAGATCTGGACTTTTTGAATGAAAACTCTACAGATTTTATGTACTTCTCTGTGCCGTTTGTTTATTGTATTGACCAAGATTTTCTGAATTTTAATGAAAATGAAAGGGAAGAAATTCCCTTGGATTTGAAAAACTTAATTAATCGAGCGGAGGAGAGGTTTGCTAAACCATGTGCTGATGAAATCATTGCTATTAATGTGGGTACTGAGAAGGATCTACGCCTGGTCCAGATCGAACCCACGTTGTCTTCGAAGGAGCGCGAGCGTTTAATCGTTTTGTTAAAAGATTTCAAAGATGTTTCCACGTGGTCCTACGAAGACATGCTTGGAATCGATCCTGAAATTGTACAGCATCGGATCCCTCTTGACCCCGAGGCCCGACCCGTCAAGCAGAAGCTGCGTAGAATCCGTCCAGATTGGGCACTGAAAATCAAGGAAGAGGTCACCAAGTAGATCGAGGCAGGTTTCTTGTTAGTATCTCAGTATCCGACTTGGTTAGCCAACATGGTCCCAATGCTGAAGAAGGATGGTAGAATCTGGGTGTGTGTGGACTTCCAGGACTTAAATAGAGCCAGTCCGAAGGATGACTTTCCTCATCTGCACATTGATGAGTTAGTGGACTTCACTGCGGGCTATGCATTGCTATCATTTATGGACGGGTTTTTTGGGCACAACCAGATTCTGATGGTGCCCGAGGACAGAGAGAAGACCGCATTCACTACGCCGTGGGGTACCTACTGCTACTGGGTTATGCCATTTGGTTTGAAAAATGCTGGAGCTACCTATCAGAGGGCTGCGACCACCATTCTGCATGACATGATCCACAAAGAGGTCGAGGTGTACGTGGAAGACATGATTTTCAAGTCCAAAGAATGAGAGGGCCACTACACCGCCTTGAAAAAATTCTTTCAATGGATCAGAGAATACAGATTGAGGTTAAACTTGCAGAAATGCACCTTCGGCATAACAGCAGGAAAAATGCTAGACTTTCTCATCACACAGAGGGGCATTGAAGTAGATCCTTCCAAAATTAAGGCCATCCTAGAAATGCCACCACTGAGGACTGAAAAAGAGGTGTGAGGCTTTCTGGTTAAAGTGCAATTCATAAGACAATTTATTTCCAAATTAACCTTGCCTTGTGAACCACTATTTGGTCTTCTGAAGAAAGGGAAGAAATTTCGATGGGATGATCGATGTCAATTCGCCTTTGAGCAGGTTAAGCAGTACCTTTAGAATCCGTCTGTGTTGCCGCAGCCAGAGCCGGGGAAGCCTTTGATTCTGTATCTGTCAGTAATAAACACGACCATGGGATGCATGCTCGGTCAGCAATCTGACGATAGGGTAGAGAAAGCCATCTACTACTTGAGCAAGAAAATGTTCGATTACGAGACCCGCTAAACTTTGTTGGAGAAAGCTTGCCTAGCCTTGGTATGGGTTACCAGGAAGTTGAGGCACTACTTGTTGGCTCACTTTGTAATCCTAGTTTTGAGATTAGATCTCATCAAATATCTCTTTGAAAAAATGGTGCTTACGGGTAGGGTAGCTCGTTGGTCGCTTCTTCTCTCCGAATTTGATCTCAAATATGTCACCCGCAAGTCAGTCAAGGGAAGAGCTGTAGCGGAGTTCTTGGCAGACCACCTGGTAGAAGGAGATGAGGCAGTGGAATACTTGTTCCCAGATGAAGCCATTCTGCAAGTTGAGGAGGAAACTTGGACGATGTACTTTGACGAAGCGCCAATCAGTATGGTTATGGGATAGGTGTGTTGCTGATAGCACTCGACGACTTCTATATACCTTTAGCCTTCAAACTCCGGTTCAAAGTATCCAATAATGAAGCAAAATATGAAACGTATATTGCTGGTTTAGAAGCTGCCCTGGAACTAGGGGCAATAAGATTGGATGTTATCGAGGACTCGAACTTAGTTGTTTCTCAAGCAAATGGAGACTGGAAAGTCAAAGAAGAGAAGATGAAGGTTTATCA
The DNA here is from genome assembly GCA_030407325.1 of Camellia japonica. Lineage (NCBI taxonomy): Eukaryota > Viridiplantae > Streptophyta > Magnoliopsida > Ericales > Theaceae > Camellia > Camellia japonica. The sequence continues at coordinate 112,487,938 of JAPPVO010000016.1, forward strand.
TCAGACCCTGGATATTCTGATTCCTAGGTTTGAAAAACTAACTTTCACACATCTACTAAGAGAGAACAACAGGTTTGCTGATGCTTTAGTAACTCTATCTTCTATGGTAGACATCCTATTTGGAGTCTGAATGCGTCCGATTATCATCGAGCATAAATACACGCCGGCTTATGAAACTATTGCTACGATAGATGAAGTGCAAAACAAAAAACCCTAGTATTATGATATTTGGAACTTCTTGGAAAATGAGATATATCCACCAGGGGCAAACGCCAAGGACAAACAGGGAATACGGCGAATAGCTGTCCAATTTATCATCTGCGGGGGTAAGTTGTATAAAAGAGGTCATCTAGGAATGCATAAGTTGTGTGTGGAAGAAGAGGAATTGAAGCGCCTTATGGAGGCTATCCACGGCGGAGAATACGGGGCGCATATGAATGGTGTCATGCTAACCGGGAAGATTCTCAGGCAAGGTTACTACTGGTCCACCATGGAGGAGGATTGTATTGGTTTTGTATGGCGATGCCACAAATGTCAAATTCATGCCAATCACATGAATATTCCGCCATTAAAGCTTTACAACATGACCTCGCCATGGCCTTTCTCAATTTGGGGAATCGACGTTGTTAGTGCAGTTACGCCAAAAGGGTCGAATGGGCATGAATATATCTTGGTGGTGATTGATTACTTTACAAAGTGGGTGGAAGCTCAGTCCTATACAGTGTTGAAGGCATCGCATGTGGCTAAGTTTATCAGAAACAATATCATTTGCCGGTACTGAGTCCCGAATGAAATCATATCAGATAATGGCTCCCACTTCAAGAAAGAGGTGATAGACTTGTTGGACAAATACAATGTGGCTTTTCATAAGTCATCTACATACATGCTACAAACCAATAGAGCTATTGAAGCCACCAATAAGAACATCAAGAACATCTTGTAGAAGATGGTTGAGACCTACAGGGACTAGCCAGATAAATTGCCATTCGCACTCTGGGGCTACAGAACTTCGATCTGGACATCTACAGGAGCAACCCTTTATTCTCTCGTCTATGGGATGGAAATCGTTTTGCCAATTGAAATAGAAGTCCCGTCGCTGCGAGTTATGGCTGAGTATCAGATAGCGGAGGCGGACTGGCAACAGAGCAGATTTGAGGAGTTAATATTGTTTGATGAGAGAAGGCTGAAGGCATTGTATCAGGTTCAAGGCTACCACCGCGGAATTGCTAGGGCTTTTAACAAGAAAGTTAAGTCCTAGAATCTCGAGAAATGAGACATTGTGCTGAAAGACAACCAAGCTCCCATTCATGACCCTAAGGGCAAGTTCAGACCCAATTGGACTTGTCCTTACATCATCAAAGCTATCTGGTCTGGAGGAGTTATTCTCATGGACTTAGATGGCCTAGAATTTTCGTAGCCGATCAACATGGACAAGTTGAAGAAATACTATCCCTGAGAGGCTCGCTAGGTCAAAAACCCGAAAGGGCGACCTAGGCAAAAATTAGAGCATGAAAAATTAGAAATAAAGAAAAACTAAGCTCGCAAGGTTGAAAACCCTAAAGGGTGACTTTGGCAAAAGTTAGAGCGCAAAAGGAGAGAGTTAATACTCGAGTGAACCTGAACTGAACTACGTAAGGCCTGATTCCCATCTTTGGGATACGTAAACAACTTTATCCTGAAGTTTGGCTGTAAAATCACCTTCAACTCAACTATCCTGTCCATGTGTCTAATCAGGTCATCTTTGTCTGTCCATTATCTGAGAGCTTGATTGTGATCTTTATTCTGAGAAGAAGAGTTGGTTACAATGTAGAGCAGTAGTGGTATTCAAGCAGGGGCAGTTATGATCTTTTGATTCGGGGTTGTACATCTTGAGGATTGATTCTGCGTGTGTCAGGTAGTGATCATTTTCGAAAATGGTTTTGGAAAATTTTAATAAAAGTTGATTTTGTTCAAAATTTTACCTTTTACAACTTAAACCATTTTTAGACAAAAAGGAAAATTTTTAGTGCTCACAACTTTAATTCTATTGATTTCAACATAAAGTTCTCCAACTCTCTGATACAAATCAAAGTTTCTTTTACATCATGAAACTCGAAAAAAAAAAGGTCAAAGTAATAAACTAGGGGCATAGGTGAGTTAGGTGCTCCTGCGTCCTCTGCTCCTGCTTACAGAAGCCTCTGAAGCCAAAGTGGGCTCGGTTTGCGCCTCATCCTCGAGCCAAGCCAAGCATTCGCCAGAATGGACATAACTGAAATTAGGGGCATGGGCCAGAAGCTCTCTCGTCCTCCAAGCAACGAGGTACCTAGCCAAGTGTGAAGCACGAATTGAGAATGAAGCCGGGTATTCTACCCCCTCCTCTAGGCAGGTCTGATTATGCTTGAACTAGCGCCTGAACCGGAAAGGAAAATGAACACGCAGTGCGTGAGGCCAATCAACTATATGCCAGGCTACCAAGTCATGCTGTAATTTATCTCAATCAGATAAAGCCAGGGGCAGCACCAAACTATGTCAGCTGCAGACCTGCTACACATCCAGTTGCGCTACTATCCCTCATTAGGAAAATCCACTAATCGTTGGCGGAAGAAATAAACTTGAGCTGAGTACTCGGGGTAAGAGTCCACTACCTTCAGCTGATCCATAAGCCATACTTAGGAAGGGATGAAAAATAAGAGAGATTAATGAATAGAGAGAAAAGTAAGGAAAAGGCTTTGAGAGAAAAATAAAGCATGAGTACCAATGATGTGAGAAACACATATGAGAAGGGTGGGAAACAATAACTGAAGAAGTAGTGGACTCTCCACAAAACCTGGTGGTCTCTCATCGATGAAAAGCATCCAAGCCCATTAAGGTCTCGACCAGCGCTAAATCGATACAACTCTTGCCTTCTTTTAGACATTGGGCCACTTCAATCAACTGCATGCTAGTTTTGCCAAAACTAGGGGCAAGAAGAAAATGTGCAAGCATACATAAACAGAGGGCATGTTGCCGAAAACCTCGCCAGAGAAGGTCACCCCTGTTACTGATGTCAGAAAATTGATGAATCAAGCTGGGTATGTCTATCTCTCCATCATGGGCCAAAGATTGAGCTTCGTGTAAAGTGAGCCCACACATTCGTCCCAAAGCTTGGGTGTGGCCAAAATGGGCTGAGGTATGATTTTCCCATTGCATCAGGTTTCCATCAATGCTCGAATTTCTTCAAGAGTCGGGCACATTTCTTGTGTTCTGAAGTGAAATACATGCATAATTGGGTCCCAGCATCGTGCCACGGCATGGAGGAATGGAAAGCAAAGTGGAGTATGGCTTAAAGAAAAAAGTGCATTTACGCCAAAACCTCAGAAATTTACCTTTTCTGTGCCATCTAAAGTGGTTATCCAATGCGTGAGCGTCTCGGAGAAGAATATCTCCATTTGTGGAAGAAACATCAGCTAAAATGAGATTCTGGAGAAGAATTCACGAATGAGGACCTTTTGTAGAAGATAAGGCTATAATGGAGGCCAACTGTTAGCTTTCTGGTGGTTCTTCACATTTGTGGCCGGCAGGCCACTTCTCCTAGCCGGCAACCCCCCCTTTGTGGCCGGTAACTCCCTCTTCTGGTCTTCCGTCCACTTGTGTGCTGGGCAGTGTTGGCAGCCTGTTTTTTGTCTTGATCTTTGTGTTTTGAGGTCATATTTTGAGTCTTTTGGTTGTAGCAAGTGTGTATTTGTGTTTGGGTTGTCTTTGCTTTGCTTATCGAGTTGTATTTTGTATTTTGGTCATTGGTTGTCTCATTACCCGATTAAGGACATTCTGCCAATGCAAGTTTTCATGTTCAAATTCAATTCCATTTTTATTTTCATGCAAATATAGTGCTCATGTTGCAAAAATGATAACACTTTTCATAAAAGCTGTGAGGTTTTATTCCGATCATGGTTTTTTTACAAAAGGGAGTACAAGTTTCAAAAGCAAAAGTAAAATCTATCTGAAGATATACATGTGCTAAGCTACTAAACAAAAAAATAACTAAGCAAAAATACAAAAATCGGCATCAGTCATCTCAAGCTTGAGAGGCCCTCTTCGTCCTCTTCCTTGGAGGGGACTTAGGGGCACTGTCTCCACTGGCATCACTGTCAGAATCAGACTCTGAGCCAAAGCCGGTATCATCCCTGCTCCCTGCCTCAGAGCCAGCCTCAGCATCATCTCCACTCCCGGGCTCTGAGCCAGCATCATCACCCTCACTCTCAGATGACTCCGAATGTCAACTTGCTGCCTCCTCGGAGTCGCTGGTCTTGGTATCATCATCACTCAAAATGGGCTCCGAGGGACTGCTCCAACCTCGGGTACCCCTATACCTACCTCGACCGTGGCACACATCTCGGCCACCAGCTACCACCTGTCTCTCTCTCCTCCCTGCTGCTGGATGAGGGGCTACCGGTGCTGGTACTTATACTGGTGCTGGTGCTGCCACTGATGCCCTCAGAAGTTGAAAAAATAGTGGTCAATGTATTAGCTACAATGTGTGTATCAGATACAGGCATAGTATGCAGAATGAGCATAATGCAAAAACCAGCTACAAGTATGAGTACAGTGTGCCAATACAATGTATCGTGCAGTTTGGGAAAGACTCTAGTGGAAGTGTTTGTGTATCAGTGAGAATATGGTAGTGTGGTGCACAACAGAGTTAGTAGTGAAATGCATGCTAAAATGGAGGAAATTCCATGAATACCGTGGAGACCGA
>JAPPVO010000016.1:112492751-112567751 GCA_030407325.1 Camellia japonica
AGTAGTCCCATACTGCCAACTCGTCAACTCGGTCGGCATGTCTGGCCATCCGGGATGATAAGGGACGGAGGGATCGAACTACCTCTACCCCTAGATGCACCAGCTCTGCTGGAAGAAGGGATGTCTGCAGCACGGGCGCGACTCGAAGATGGTGCGCCAGTGGGCCTCAGTGGCGCAGCCCGCACCCGTCAAGGGGGCATCAGATATATACGGCGATAGGTGGTGTAGTCCCCCTCTATGAGATATAACAAAGCGTCGGTGCCCTGCATAGCACTGATGACCTCCTGGGAAGAGAGTCTATCGGCAGTCCGCATAGTGACTGGAGGTACAGCGGGAGGGTCCTGAGAATCATACCCCCATATCTGACGCTGAAAGCGTTCCCCAGGAACCACGCCCTACCAACTGGTCCCTCGAGCAGGAACCTATACTGGGAACCACTCGATCCTCCGGGGTACTGATTTTGGAGATCATCGCCGAAGACTGCCCAGGGCTGCCAAGTAATCTGCGGATAGCCAGTGCATAAATCAATCAGAAATCAGGAATGTACAAAGCATATCAAAGATGAAAATGAAAGGAACTGAGAGTTCTGAAATACCTCTGTCGTCCTCACAGTATCAAAATATTGTCGCAGGTAGAAGAGAGTCTCTCGAGGTCTCGATAGGTGCTCGCCCTCGAATACTAATGAGTACGGAGTCATAAGGATCCCTGCCACCTCCATCTCCGGGGCTAAGGTGGGAAAGTATACGTACACCCACAGCTGAGAAAAGCAGTGCGGAATGTGAATACAAAGCGCTAAAGGTAGAATATAGAATGCAAAGTGCGCCGTGTGTGCAATGAACAAGTAATGAGGAGCAAAATGTAAATCAAGAGGACAGAATGTACCTCCCATGCTCTCCAGTAGCCGCCGAGTAAATCCCCTCGCCCACGAGAGACTGCACTCATATAACAATAAAGGGTAGCCAGGGCAGCGCCGCCCCAATCATACTGATTGACCTGTGATAGGTCCACTAGGGCACTCAAGAGATACAGCCCCACAGTGTTCCCCCTATCAGCAAACAAAGTAGTGCCGAAGAGGAACATGAGGAAACCGCGGGTGTACTGCTCAATCTCCTCGGGAGACTCAGGCTCCATCTCTGGCCTCCGGAAGCGGGAAGAGAACCAAGTATACCGGACTCTCCCAGAAGCTCTGTCTACAGGCGGGCGAGCCCCCAATAGATGAATCCAAGCAGCCTCCCACTCACCCATATCCTCGTCGTAGGGAATGGGTCCACCGCCTACGTCTAGGCCGGTGAGTACAGCAAAGTCCAGTGGGGTCATGGTCATATCCCCGGTGGCAGAAAAATGGAAAGAATTGGTGGTGTCCCACCATCTCTCTGCCAAAGCGGCCAACAAGGTCCTGCTGATATGGCACTGTGATAACCCCCTACAGAATGGTCCAAACCCTGCTAGATCAACCAGATCCCGGACGGCCTCTGGAAGCTCAGCATACCACTCTCTCGCAGCAAGAGAGCCGTATCCTCGTACAGTGCGAGAGCCAACCTGCGTTCAGAATGAATACATGTGTTCAGTACGCAAGAAATGAACAAGCTGTGTGCAAATGAAGCGAATGAGCTGTGTGCAAATTGAAATGAACAAGCTGTGTGCAAATGAGCGAATGACTGTGTGCAAATTGAAATGAACAAGCTGTGTGCAAATGAAATGAATGAGCTGTACAAATCAGTGGCTGTGTGTTCACTTCAAATCTGGGCTGCTGTTCAGTAAATCTGTGTTTTGGGCGGCGTGTTCAATCATTAATCAGTGGGCTGCGTGTTACTTTATTTTATCTGGGCTGCGTGTTCAGTAAATCAGTGTTTTGGGCTGCGTGTTCAAATCATTAATCAGTGGGCTGTGTGTTCACTTCAATCTGGGCTGTGTGTTCAGTAAATCAGTGTTTTGGGCTGTGTGTTCAAAATCCTATTATCAGTGGCTGCGTGTTCACTTTATTTATATCTGGGCTGCGTGTTCAGTAAATCAGTGTTTTGGGCTGCGTGTTCAAAATCCTAATCAGTGGGCTGCGTGTTCACTTTATTTATATCTGGGCTGCGTGTTCAGTAAATTAGTGTTTTGGGCTGCGTGTTCAAATCATTAATCAGTGGGCTGCGTGTTCACTTTATTTCTATCTGGGCTGCGTGTTCAGTAAATCAGTGTTTTGGGCTGCGTGTTCAAATCATTAATCAGTGGGCTGTGTGTTCACTTCAAATCTGGGCTGCGTGTTCAGTAAATCAGTTTTTTGGGCTGCGTGTTTCAAAATCCTAATCAGTGGGCTGCGTGTTCACTTTATATATCTGGGCTGCGTGTTTCAGTAAATCAGTGTTTTGGGCTGCGTGTTCAAAATCCTAATCAGTGGGCTGCGTGTTCACTTTATTTATATCTGGGCTGCGTGTTCAGTAAATTAGTGTTTTGGGCTGCGTGTTCAAATCATTAATCAGTGGGCTGCGTGTTCACTTTATTTCTATCTGGCTGCGTGTTCAGTAAAATCAGTGTTTTGGGCTGCGTGTTCAAATCATTAATCAGGGCTGCGTGTTCAGTAAATCAGTGTTTTGGGCTGCGTGTTCAAATCATTAATCAGTGGGCTGCGTGTTCACTTTATTTCTATCTGGGCTGCGTGTTCAGAAAATCAGAGTTTGGGACTGTGTGTTCTACTCATAATCAGTGTGGGCTGTGTTCACCATCAACTTGGACTGTGTGTTCAGAAAATCAGAGTTTGGGACTGTGTATTCTACTTCATAATCAGTGTGGGCTGTGTTCACCATCAACTTGGATGTGTGTTCAGAAAACCGGAGTTAGGGCTGTGTGTTCTACTCTTAGTCATGTGTGTGCTATGTGCTCATTTTTCAACTTTGGGCTGTGTGTTCGACAAATCGGTACTGGAGCCGTGTGTTCAATTTCTAACTAATGTGTACCGTGCGTTCACAATCAGTCAGTGAGCTGTGTGTTCAAGAAATTCAAATGTTTAAGTCACATGTTCAAGATGCAAGTAAAATACTATGTCATAAGCTAAACCGCATGTTCAAGGATAGGCAAAGCTACAAAATGCAGAAAAATATACAGCAAATAAAGTAAAATACCTCGTGCCTCATGAGAAGGTGCTGCTCCGGCTCTCGCAAAAGAAGATCCTGGGTACCCGATCGTTGAACTCGGTGAAAATGACGAAAAAACTGCCCGGAAGCCTATGTGCCGACGGAGCGTATCTCTCGGGGATAAAAGGCCGGACTCTCGGGCAATGCCATAATGTCAAAATCATCTCCGGCACCTGGAAGACCTCCACCATAAGGAAAATGACCCGCCATTTTGAGGAATCTGCAAAAGGAGCAAAAATGAGCAAAAATGAGCCAAAATTGAAAAAGTCAACAAAAGTCAACTCTTGGGGAATGAAAAGTCAACAAAAGTCAACTCCTGAGAAAATTTTCCAAATATTGAGACAAACTTACCTCAGGTGGTGAAAACGAGAAAAAGAAGCTCCGAAATCAAAATTTAGTCGCCTCAAAGTGCTTAAATCTGAAGGATTTCGCGAAAACAACTTGCAAAAAAGGCCGAAAAGCGCGTATAAAGTGCAGATTGAAAGAAAAAATGGTTTGGGAGCAAGAAGAGTTTTCCACGGTTGGGAGTGATTTCACAATGAATGGTGAGGATATTTATGGAAATGAGAAAGACCAAAATGCCCCTGCTTTGGCAGTGGCCGCGGCCACCTTTCCTGGCTGGCCGGCCATTACTTTTTTTACCCCTGGCCGGGACCTCTCCTAGGGAAATGAGCTGGCCGTGGTGTTCCCACTCCCCCTCTACTCCCTGCAAATTTTGAGGAAGATCGGAGTTCCCGGACCTGAAAAAGTTCAAGAAAAGTGCACTTTCTGGCGCGAAATTGCTCCGCCGGACTTGGCTGCAATTTCTGACATGTGTCTCATCATCACTCGTCAAAATCAAGGTGTATCCTTTCAAACATGTTGTAACCTCTCCGGGAGGTGAATCAGAGGCCGCGATCAAGTTACCTTCACCGAAATGCGCATTTTCCAGCTCGTTGTTTCGCAACAAACGGGCGCCCTGATTTATGCTCGTTTTGCATTGTTTTTCATGTAACTTGCATTCTCATAAGTATTTGCATTGTCATGCATGTTTTCTTGATGTACCATGCCTCTATGCTTGAACATGCGTTGTCACGCATTATCTCTTTTCTCGCATTGCGAGTGTTTCACCGCCGACACTGCGTGTGTGTCAGACTTTTGGAATTACAGGCATCACATTGAATATATGTTGTTAGCATATTGTTCTTGTTGAATTTCTCTATTTTTGCAGCACGATATTGTATGTACAGTTCATTTGAGGCTGGTGCGACCAGACGAATCGCGCAGGTATCGTATCTTCTCCGTGTGAGACCGACGAGAATGAATGATTCTCCGCTTCCTAACTGCATGAAATGTAGTTGTTGCTTTGCATTCTTGCTTAAAACTGTTGCATCTATTTGTCGATACTTGCTTCATTACAGCTTGCTGCACTTGCATGATCACCTGGCTCCGTGCCTATCACTTTGCATTTTGCCCCCTGCCTGGGCACGCCTGCGGGCACACATCTCTGTTCATCTTGTATGATTGTCTAAGTCTTCGCCTTGTCAAAAAATGGGTCGTCTCTGGGCTTTGACATTCACTCCCGTCACTTCTTGACTTCCGATTCTGTCAAAGAGGGGCAACTGTAGACACCCCATTTTTGACCGACCTTAAGACTCAGAGTCACCGATTGAGCGCTCGGTGATGTTGCATGTTGTGCTCGTTCAGAAGTCTCAGAAGTCGCGGCCGTCGCGCCTGCCTCCGGACTCCCGAACTCTCATCTGTGCCTTGCCTCGGTTTGCGAACCAGACTTGATTTTCTCTGTTTTCTTTCCTAACGGGAGGAGTAGTCCCGTAGACTATCTCTCAATGGCCGTGGGCTACATTCGTGCTCGTAGGCCATTTGCCCATTTCGGAGCCCGGTTCCCGGTTTTCGGAAGCCGTCAGCCGTGTGCCTCGGTTCGGGACGCCAAACCATCTCCGATTTCTCCGGTTTTTGGCATGCATCTCATTTACTCCCTTTCTAGGAACACTGGGTCTCAGATACCCACTTTGTGGCCGAACACCACTTTCGGTGCCTACAACCTATTTTCGGGACCCGAACTGCGTGATTTGGGCCCCGAGCATTCATTTTGCACCGGTTTCTGTTCAATTTTGGCAAGTGCCTCTGTTTTATCATAACGAGGAACATTCGGGTCTCAGATACCCACTTCGTGGCCGAACACCACTTTCGGTGCCTACAGCCTATTTTCGGACCCCGAACTGCGTGATTTGGGCCCCGATTCATTTTGCATCAGTTTTTGTTCAATTTTGGCAGGTACCTCTGTTTTAGCACCAGAAAGATCACTGGAGGGTGGGAGGGCAACAATTATCTCAGATAACCAGTTATGCTCCTCCGGCGCCCGTTTTCTCACTTCCGGGCTAATGTTGAACACCCTAGGCCATTTTCTTCCAACCACAACTACATATTTGTGATGAGGGCACATGGGAGGACCCTAAAAAATGGTGGTCGGCCAGTAATTCTGATTTTCATTTTTGAGCCTCTCTTTCAAATGCAATGTTGTGACTCCTGCTCCAGAGTTGTCAAATTCCAACCATGGGACCTTGTTCTACACACCTGGGAGGACACTAAAAAATGGTGGCCGACCAGTAATTGTTCACTTCATTTTTGGCCATGGCCGGCCGGCCATGGGGAGTGGCTGGCCGACCAGTGGGGTGGCCGGCCGACCATCTTCAAGAAACACCTGGCCGGCCTGCTTCCCCCTTTTGACCACTTTACAGCTGTCCAGCTGTTTTTCAAAATATCTCAGCCCTCCGGGGGATATTTTGGGAGGGAAAGCTTGGGTGCATTTCCCTCCCCTTTTACACCCCTTTTGGTCCATTTAAGGGCTGATGAGCTCCTTTGTTAGGGTTACAAAAATTCTTCTCAAGAGCATATCTCCCATAGCCTCCATCTTCATCTCCAAAACCCTAAAAAACCTTCAAGTCTCTAGCTCATTCCTTCATCAACACCAAGCCTCACCATCACTACTTCCATTTCAGCAGCAAGGGAAGCTTTTTCAAAGGCTAAGAACCAGCAAATTGAAGCCAAGAAGCAACAAAAGCTTGATCTTCAAGGGTAAGTCTCAAATTCCCTTTTTCTAGCTTATTTTTACTTCAATTTTCTACCCTATTTGCTCACTATTTTGGGCTCCGACCCCTACTGATTTTGTGCTTATTTGGGCCCCTCTACAACATTGTAGAAGGGCTCAACCTTGTTTGGAATCTCTATCATGCACCTCTTTCAATACCTCTCTTTATGCCAATATTCTGCATGGATTCTTTAGCCTGTTAATGATCTGATTTTGAGCCTGATATAAACTGTAAGTGGGCCTATTTTGAGTTCCTCTTCAACATTATAGAAGGGCTCAACCATGTTTGGCCTCTCTATCATGCACTTTCTTTGTAATTCTCCATATTTACCGTAAAATTGCATGATTTATTTGGCCTATTTGTGATCTGATTTGGAGCATCTCATGAACTGATATTGTGCTTATTTTGAGCCCCTATTCAACATTGAATAAGGGCTCAACCTTGTTTTCATGCTCTGCACGCCACTTGCTTTGAATTCATGTTCTACTCTTACTTTTGCACGCTATTTTTAGCTCATGAGTGATCTGCTTTCGAGCACGCAATATGCTGTGAGTGGGTCTATTTTGAGCCCCTCTTCAACATTGAAGAAGGGCTCAACCATGTTTGGTGACTCTATCTTACACTTGCTTCACAATTCCTCCAATTTACCGTAAAATTGCATGCTTTGTTAGGCTTTCTTAGCTTCTGTTTTCGACCATCATCAGGCCTGAAAAGTGTCTTATTTTGGCCTACTCTTCATATTTTGTTAAGGGTCCAAGACTGTTTGATGCATCCTTTTGGTATCTCATGTTATATGCCTTTGTTGGCTTTATTTTGCATGCTATGTTGAGCATATCTACATACTGAATTGGGGGATGTCATCTATGGAAAATGTTCATATTTTTGGTCACTCTTCAATGTTGTAGAACTATATTTTTCAGTTTGAGCATTGTATATATCATTTGCTTCATTATTCCCCTCTTTTCCCCCATTTTTGCATGCTATTTTTGCCATACTTGTGATTGTTGTTTGGCCATTCTTTGTGCCGGAAAAATGCTAGTTTAGGGGCTGCCTAGCATCTGTCTTTACATGTCATGTCCATACTGCGCATGTTTGGCATAGCTGTAGGCCATTTCGGGTGCTTAGCATGGCATTTCGGGCATCGGGTGTAATTTTGCTACAATTCGGGGGCTGTTTTTGCATCATTTTGGCTGCCGAAATTTGCATTTCCCATATGCCATATGCCACGTCTCATTTCGCATGTCATTCTGTGCCTTAATACCATTGCCTCGATTTGCGCGCCCGTGTGCACGCATTTCGAGGCGCTTCTTTTTTATCCGACGGCCTCTCATGTGAGTGTGGCTGAGGCTCACTCATGTCAGTATAAGTCCATTTCGCATTTTGTACGTCATTTCATGCTTTAATCCATTTCCTCGGTTTGCGCGCCCGTGGGCACGCATTTCGAGGCACTTCTTTTTTTATCCGACGGCCTCCCGTGTGAGTGTAGCTGAGGTTCTCTCATGTTGGTGTAAGTCCATTTCGCATTCTGCATATCATTTTAGTCTCATTGCATTGCGTATGCCATTTTCTCGGTTTGCGTGCCCGCGGGCACGCACTTCGAGACATCCTATTTTTAGCATCATTACATATCATTTCCATGTCATTTTGCATTCCGTATGCATCGCCTCGGTTTGCGCGCCCGTGGGCACGCATTTCGAGACATCTCATTTTCAGCCGACGGCCTCCCGTGTGAGAGTGGCTGAGGCTCTCTCATGTTGGTATAAGTCCATTCTGCATTCTGTATGCCATTTTCGCATCATTGCATTCCGTATGCCATTTTCTCGGTTTGCGCGCCCGTGGGCACGCACTTCGAGACATCTCATTTTAGTCTCATTCCATATCATATTTCATGTCATTTCATGCCTTAGGATCATCGCCTCGGTTTGCGTGCCCGTCTGGCACGCATTCCGAGACGTCTCATTTTCATAGCATTGTGTATGTTAGGATTGCATATTAGTTGCATTCATGCATATCATGCATATTGCATCGTGTTCGGGATAGGAGTTAGCCCGGGAACGGGAAACGAAGCGCGTTTCGTACTCCGAGTGACGGAACGAGTCTCAATTTCTCAAGTCACCGACACTCCGGATTACCCATGATGGAGTTAGGTTTTGTTGTAGCATTCATCTGCATTCATCCTATATTGAGTTGTGCAAACCGACTCCTCGGCCATCATGCATCGATATGCGTGATTGGTGGCACGAGGATCGAGGCATGCATATATTTGTGAAATACATTGCTATGCCCCTTTCCTGCTCTCTGTTGCAGCAAAATAGAGAATCAATAACTTTTCGGAGTCGGGCGCGCATTTCGAGAAACATTGCAAACAGAGGCTAATTGGGGCATCCTAGTGGATTTCCGTGCAAAGGCAGTCCAGCATACATTATTCATCAGAATCGAGGCAGCCCCCTGGCTTGCATGCCAGTTTATAGCTTTCTTAGTTTAATTTGTTAATTAATTAGAAATATGTATATTTCGGACTGTATTATTCTTTTATTCGGACTGTATTATTTATTCGGACCCTCTGCGCGAGGGCAAAACTGTAATAAGTGTGCGTGTGTGTGATGTATGTCTCCCAACCCCCACTTCTTTCTCCCTTTTATTTACCCGCTTATGATGGTTAGATATAGGGCATATTTCGATTAGCATACAGTATGACAGCATGTTTGCATTCATTCATCTGTTTTGCATGCACCGGGCTCGGCGCATCATACAAACTGCATTTGTATTTCAATTCCAAATTGAATACGTGATAGTTGTAGCATTTCATATGCCATGTTTAGAATAGCCGAGCCTGCTACAGTTGCATTATTGCATGTGTTGCATTAGGCATTTCTGTATATCTAGGATCATGCATGATTTCTAATGAGTTTTTGTTTTGGCTTGGAGTACTCGGTGAGTTTTATGCTTTAGCATCCTTGCATGCGTGTGAGTGACTGCCATGAATAGCATGCTTACCATGAGGCTATGTGCTTATGTGATATAACTGTCTTGAATGCCTGTGGGTGGAGGTTGTGCTACTTGAATTGGGACAATGCGTTGAATGTTTGTTTTAAGCCCACTAGATAGTGGCAAAATCATGTTTTCTAAGCCCACCTGAGGGTGGCAAATCCGCGTCTTAGCCTACCTGCGGGTAGCACCATCAAACCATTTTCAAACAAACAAACATGAAATGTTTTGCTCCAATTCAGGCGGCTCAGTCTATACTTATTTGCTGCGAGCATCACATAGTAACCTAGGCTAATAACCGGGATAAGAGCATACAATGTTTTCAAAAACAGATATCATGGTTAGTAGAGGCCGGTCTTTGACCGGGCGAGCGGGGGTGCTCACGAAGTGACCTTCCCCAATCGTACCCAAGTTCCCGAGCCGAGGCAACTTTGGTGATGACGGACACGTGGCCTTTGGCACCGAGTCAGGGTTTCCTAAATTTCCCATTTTAATAAAATATTTAGGTGGCGACTCTGTATCTGGCAAAGTAGTCCATGTTTGGCACTTCTTTCAAAAGATCTGTTTTCAAAACGATTTGCCGGATTTGGACTCTTTGGTTCAAGATTAAGAACCGTGACATTTGAGTCCTTGAACTGTAGTGACCCCAATATGAACAGAACGGGACTTAACCCTCCCGGGGCGTTCGGGGACGTCTACAGTAGCCTACTTGTTGATTAGGTGGCACTTATCAATGGTCACTAGCAGATACATGTACCTTGGTAGAATTCATCGGAATAAAATGATGATTTGGATAACAAACTAAACCAAACCAAGCCTTAAGTCCTTTCAAATGGGGTCGGCTATATGAATCATTCTTTTTTGCACGGCTCTATCCAAGGCCATTTCGTTAGTCAAATTAAGTAGATCCATATCTCTATTTAAAACGATAGCCAACGTTAATCTAGGCTTACCCAGTCTCCTAACACTTCCATCAACTGTTGCTGCATCGCATCTCTTCACTACTACCTCTGTTGGTCTCCGTTAAATATGACCAAACCATCTCAATCGATTCTCTCTCAACTTATCTTCTATCAGTGCTACTTCTACCCATTCCCAAATACACTAATTCCTAATTCTGTCTTGTCTAGTCTTACCATACATCCACCTTAGCATCCTCATCTCAGCCACACTCATTTTATCTACATGTTGTTTCTTAGATGCCCAACACTCTGTCTCACACAACATCACTGGTCTAATAGTTGTTCTATAAAACTTACCTTATAGTCTAGTGGGTATTTGTTTATCGCACAGTACCCCAAACGCACTTCTCCACTTACACCATCCTGCATTAATCCTATGGATCACATCTATATCAATCTCCCCCGGTGTTATGATAATCGACCCTAAATAACGAAAGTGTTCACTCTTAGGCAATTCTTGGTTCTCAATCTTTACTTCTCCTTTGCTTTCATTGTTACTATTACTAAATTTGCACTTCATGTACTCTGTTTTAGTTCTGCTTATCCAGAATCCTTTAGATTCAAGTGCTTTTCTCCAAATCTCCAACTTTGTGTTAACTTCTTCTCTAGTCTTATCCACTATCACAATATCGTCTGCAAAAAGCATACACCATGGCACGTCATCCTGAATATTTCTTGTCATAAGGACTAAAGGTAGAACTTTAGTGTCACCCTACAGTGATAGAAAATTCATTTGTCTGTCCAGCAGGCGATCTAATAGTGGTCACCACCCCTTCATACATGTCCCTAATCACATCAATGTAACCTTTTGTCACCCCTTTCTTCTCTAACACCCACCATATTATAACCCGAGGCACTCTATCATATGCTTTCTCAAGGTCGATAAACACCATATAAATGTCTCTTTTCTTTTCTCTATACTTTTCTATTACTCTCCTCAAAAGATAGATCGCTTTCATTGTTGACTTACCAGACATAAACCCAAATTGATTCTCTGACACCTTTGTTATATCTCGCAATCGGTGTTCTATCATCCTCTCACACACTTTCATTATATGACACATTAGCTTGATTCCTCTATAGTTGTTGCTATTTTGGACATCTCCTTTATTTTTATAGATTGGCCCTAAAATACTCTTTCTCCACTCATCAGGCATGTTCTTAGTCAACAAAATTTTGTTAAACAACCTAGTCAACCAAGCAACCCCCCTTTTATCCAAACACTTCCAAGCTTTAATAGGGATATCTCTACTTCAAAGTTCCTAATCCTACGATAGAACCTATTGTCTTGGTTTATTGCATTACTGGCTATTTCTTCACCTATTGATGTACTTCTATGTTTCTCATTTAATAGTTTCTCAAAATAGTTCTTCCATCTTTCCTTAATTTCTTCATTCTTCACCAATACTTTAGAATCCTCACTCTTGATGCACTTAACTTGATTAAAATATCTTGTTTTCCTCTCTTGTATCTTAGCAAGTTTGTATACCCTCTTCTCTCTCTCCTTGCTATCTAGTCTAGTATATAGGTCATCACAAGCTTTCAACTTAGCCTCTCTCACTACTTTCTTGACCTCCTTATTAGCCAATCTATAGCTCTTAAGGTTTTCCTCAATTCTATCCTTCTGCCACTTTTTAAAGTACCCTTTTTTTTTTACCTTAACTATCACTTGAACCTCTTCCCTCCAGCACCAAGTTTCCCTAGAGCTGAGTCCCATTCCTTTCGACTCTCCAAGCACTTTCCTTGAGATTCTCCTCATACAATTGGCCATCAAGTTCCACATAGTGTTAGCATCATCTTCCAAATCCCAAGTACCTTCGTTATCCATACTATTCTTAAATATTTCTAGTTTATCTCCTTTTAGGTCCCACCATCTCGTCCTACGATGCCCACCATCCTTCCTAGCTTGGTATTTCCCTTTAAAACATAAATCTAGTACCAAAATTCTATGTTGAGAGGCCAAGCTCTCTCCAGAAATTACCTTACAATCATTGCATTTTAGGCAGTCCACTTTTCTTACTAAGAAGTAATCTATTTGGCTCTTAACTGACCAACTCTTAAAGGTTATCAAATGCTCCTCCCTCTTCTTATACATAGTATTGGCCACCACTAGGTTAGAAGCCAATGCAAAATCTAAGATACTCTCTCTAGCCTCATTATTGTCACCAAAACCGTAGCCACCATGCACCCTTTCATAGCCTAGTTTATCTATGCCTACATGGCCATTAAAATCTCCACCTATAACCAGGTTCTCTCCTACGGGTATCTCTTGTAAGATCTTATCCATTTGCTCCCAAAAATCCCTCTTAGTAAGATCTCATTGTACATGGTTGGGATATTTTTCAAGTATTGATGACGTGCCATCACAACCTTGGACTTATGCAACGGCTAGAAGAAGCTATCATAGAATGTTGGCCAAGGGCCTTTTTGTTTCACAGGCCGAGTGCCTTTACATGTTGTAAGGGTTAACCTCTTTGTAAATGATGTAAGCGTGATTGTAGACACCCCATTTTGACCGCTCCTAAGACTTGGGCGCTTTATTTCAAACACCTGATGATGAAAGTTGCGCTGTATAAATTATTTGAAAACACTCAACAAAAGAATCCGAATTCGAGCTCTAAAATCCCAACCTTACACTCTAGTTTGGTCAAAATGTTTTAGACCTCAAAACCTATTTTTGAAGTTTTTTTTTTTTTTTTTTACCTACACTGGTCTGCAATAGCGAGCCAAGGAACACCATTGGGACTTGGCTGTAGGTATTGTGTGACTTGGCCTGGTCTAATGGGCGATAAACAGAATATCTGGCGGGAATCCGCTAGTTGTCTTTTTTTAGAGATATTTACGACCAATTTGGCTCAAATTCTATAAATACGACCTCCCTTTTAGAATTTGAGGTTAGAAAAAATTTCCAAAAGGCTTATAAGGATTTTGAGAGCTAAAAAGACACTTCTTCTCTTGAAAGAGCCTCTTGACCTCCATACCACCTTTGAGTTATACATACACAATACATACACCATTAGAGCTTGTTCTTGAAGCTTTTTGTTGAAGTTTCAAACTATATTTTCAGAAACTTGAGGTTGTTTGAAATCAAGTTTGTTAACAAAGAACTTCTTCTCTTTCAAGAGGTATAATTTTTGCATCATCTTCTTTACTCTTCTTCCATTCTCTTCCTCTCTTTTTCTTGTCTTACATATTAGTTTTGAGCTGTTTTGAGGAGCTGAAATATGTGACTAAAAGCTACAAAGGGTGGAGGGGTTAGCCACCCTTCCTTAGACCTTGTTCTATAGCTTATTACTTTACCTTTTTTCTTACTTGTTTCCTTTGGATTTTGGTCACTGTTTTGTGAGTTTAGGGGTTGTTTAGTGTGTCTATTTAATTTATGCTTTGAATATCATAATTTTGTTGTTTTGTTGTTGTAAGTCCTCATGGATTTGGTGTATAGGCCATAGCCTCCAATCCATTTGAGTTGATAGCTTCTCTTTACATAGCTTTCATGTAAATATCCACCGTTGTAATCACCACCTTTTCAACCTTCCCCATTTCTTTTCTCTTTCGATCAAGGGTTGTATGAAATGAAGGTTTATTGTTCTTGGTACAAGGGAGGGGTTCTTCGTGCAAAATAGTTTAATCTCTTCGGAGGTTCATTACTAGGGCATCACATTTTCCTTATACTAAGCGCAATCTCTTGTTTGACATCTCCTCCGGTCACCGGTGCGTTACTTTTAAGGGACTGCTTTTCTAGTTAGGCCCTTGGAAATCATAAAGGAAGGATTCATTATAGCTCATTATCTGGTTTGGATTTGAAGTCATTATCGCTCGTTTCGAGTTTGACTTTGAATTCATTATCGCTTGTAAATGGGTTTGATTTCTCCTTTGTAATTTCCCCTGTAGAAAAGGGCTCAAAGAGTTCATTTCTCGAGATTAAGTCATGCTTGCTAGGCTTTTATCGCTTTTGGACTTAATCACCACCTCAATGTAAAAAGGTAAAAAGATAATAAAAATTAGTTAGGTTCAGTCAGACGTCATACTAAATATGTTTCTTCTAGAATCATTGCATACTATTTTTGTGATGTTTGATGGTTCATGAAACATGTCTACCCCCTCCCTTGAAGTAACTCTATGATAGGGAGGAGGTAGTGTTTGTCTTTTGTTGCGTTTATTAAACTTTTTTCCTATCGCTTCTAAGATCATCACACAACAAATCTGTAATGATTGATGATTTGAGAATCGAATCTACTCCTCCCTTGAATATCTTTGTGATAGGGATGGGCAGAAGGGATAAACATCTCTTAGGAACACTCTGTCTACACTGTTTTCACCTCAATGCACAAAACAATCTTTTTGCCAAAGATCAGGGCACGACCAGATTTAATTGGACCCGGTCGGGCCTCACTATGGGCTGGTCGGTCTTCAAAATGAGGTAAATAGAGCACCTTTGCTGAAACACAGAGCCGTGGCTAAGGGTGAAATAGGGCGGTTCTCCAAAAGGCAAACAGAGTAGTTTCTGGGAAATATCTTCGTTGGCACACATGTGGTTTATGTTTGATTTCATTATTTCATTGTTGTAACATTTATTGTTGCAATAAATTAGGTAATTATTTATTTAGTGATGTAATAATTAGTTAATTAGGACATTCGGACCCTCTTGTGCGAGGATAAAGTTGTAATATGTGATGTATGTCTTCCAACCCTCATTTCTTTCTCCATTTTATTTATATACTTACTGTGGTTGCATGTAGTATCATGTTTTTGTTTCATATCATTGCCATGCTTTGCACCCATTTTTGCATGCATTAAGGTTCGGTTTATCATTTTTGAATATCATTATCATTTCCTACTTGCTTGAATATGTGCGTGACCGCATGCTTTGAGTTAATCCATACGACATAATAAGCTGAACCTAATAGTTGCATTATTGTATGTGTTGCATTAGTCATGTGCATTGTTAGGGTCATGCATTTTTCTAATTGCTTTATTTTTCTTTGGCTTATCTCGGAGTACTAGGTGAGCATTTTTTTGCTTTAGTATATTCATGTGTGTGATTGTTTCCATACTTAGCATCTTACCATGAGGCTACGTGCTTACTCGAAATGAATTGTTTGAATGCCTGTAGGTGAAAGTTATTTTACTTGCATTGGGGATGATTTTGATCAAATGTATGTACGAGCTTGTTTCTTTTCTTTTGAGTTGTGTGCACTCAAAACTCTTTTAAAACGAATCACATAACATCAAGTCATTTCTAAAGCAAGCGAAACAGTCTATACTTGTGTGCCTCACATAGTAAGTTAATATAATAAAATCAGAACAAGAGCATATAATGTTGATAAAATTCACATCATGATTAGTAGAGGCTGATCTTTGATTGGGTGAGGGGAGTGCTCAATTCATGACCTTCTCCTCTCATACCTAAGTTCCCGAACCGAGACAACTTTAGTTACGACGAACAAGTGTCCTTTGACATGAGTCACGGGTTTCCTAAATTTTTTAAAATTATTTAGGTGGCGACTCTGAAATCTGGCAATACAGTCCATTTTTGGCATCTTTGATGATTAATGGAATTTCTAGGATTTGCCGGATTTGGACTCTCATTTATTTATTTTTTTTCTATTTCACATTACACTTGTAAAGCTAGATTCAAAACCACAGGAGTCTGAACTGTATGGCTATCGCATCCGAGGAGACTAAACCCCTCTTAGAAGCTCGAAAAACCAGCTACAATGATACCATAATATTTATTGTTAAATGTTTTATCCTATATGACATAATATATATTAATTTCACCTAAATTTGAATATAGGATATATGTAATGAACGAACCACATGTACTGTATGATATTCATATATATACGCAAGAGGGACTTTTGAGTATATTTATTATTGCTCTTTATTTGGTGTTTGAGTTTATTTAATGAGATTCGGGTCTTATAAATCTGAGGTTTGATAGTTTAAGAATGAAATTTTAATTTTTTTGAATTTTATTTTGTCACAAATAATTTGCCATAATTTATTTTTAATTTAACAGCCTTAGGTCTATGTAAGTAAATTTTATGGCTGAACTTTAGGGTCTTTCAGAGATAAGAAATTGAGCATTTTATGGGCCAACCAAATAGACTTTTAACTTTTGGAAGCCTTTTATGATATCCAATTGTAGGGTTAAAGATGTAATTGGGCTTCAACTTCAACTTTTTTTTGTAATGAAACAAAATCTGGGCCATTTCAGATTGTGAGTTTCGTTTCTTTAAAAAATCAAGGGGAAATTACCCACAGGTCCCATGTGGAACATGTGGACACCATTTAATCCCATAACTTTTTGAGTACACCCAAAAGTCCTTTCGTCTCTCTCTCTGCTTTTTGCTTCCCTTCCTCTCTTGTTTTTTTTTCTGCATTTTTCTCTCATCGTCTTTGTCATGGACGACGACCGGTGATCATGTCTTTCTCCATTGATCGGGATTCACTGATAACCGCCAACCATCGAAATCAACTCGTGACTTCACTCTCACCGACGACGAAGATCATATATTTCCGACGAAGAAGATGAATGGATCTACTTAGATCTGATGTAGATCTACTCAGATCTACATCAGATCTGAGTAGATCTACATCAGATTTGGCTAGATCTAAACAAAAAATAATTGCCGGAGTACAATCCTCTCTCTACATGCGCCTTTCTCCTTCGATCTCTTTTTTTTTTTTTCTCTGCTATACACTTCTGTTTTTCTGTTCTAATGGAGAAAATTTTTGAATTCTAAACAAGTAGTTTTCGAGTTTTAGTTACAAGCGGTGAAAACTGTAAAATTTTGCAGTTTCAAATTTTTTTGGTGCTGGAATGAATCATGGTATAAAACTGTAAAATTTTACAGTTTCATAACATGTTTTTCAGGTTGATTAATAAGGATAAATGCTTAATAGATTTTTGTTTTGAAACTATAACATTTTATAGTTTCAAAACTTACTTTTCAGTTTGATCACTATTTAGAGATTATTTGCTTGAACCTTACAAAAATGAAAAATAACATATGTTTTCCCCATTGTTGCTGTTTTTTGTCGTTTCATTTTTTTCCTTTTAGTTTATCAATATTTAGCACATTTTGCTATGTTTTTTTGCTATAATTTATCCATTTTTCTTTTTTTTTTTTCGGCAATATCTAGACATTCCGGTGAGTCTCCAGTGATATTTTTAACGTCCAGTGAACGTTCTGAACATTCCGGCGACTTCCATAACGTTCTTAACACTTCGGCGAACTTCCGGCGACTTCCCGGGTGATACTCCGGCGACTTCCCGGCGATGTTGAACATTCCGACGAGTCTCCGCGACCGTTTGACGGAAGTCCTACGGTAGTAAGATGTGAACAGTGTCTGTAAATTAAAAAAAAAAATGATTTTTTGGTAACAATTAAAAATATATTGGACTAATTGGTGCAAGTTTTTTGTTTTGGGATTAGCTGGGTTTTGAACTTGGTACATGGGACTTATCAGTAAGTTCCCCAAAAAGCAAATCGCTGGATCTTTCAAAGGCTAAAATGGAGTTATTGTGGGCTATTTATGGGCCAATCGTATGAATCAGACTTATTTTCAATAAATCCTACTCTGCATTTCATTTTAAAAATTGCAAATTTAGTTATTTACAATTTTCATATATTTCAATATAGATTAATACAAATAAACTAAAATTAATTCAAAATTGACAAATAGAAACTAAAATAGTAAGTGCTACTAATAACACCCCAAATAATCCTTTGGACCCCACATTTCTTTTGTAACAAACCCATAAATTTTTTCAAAGAAAAAGACATTGCATAAATTAATTGAGTAAAATTCGGATTGGACTACTGTATAAATTTTTGTTCAAAAATGATCCGGTTTTATATTTTTTTAAAAATAGATCCTGATCTCAGAAAATTATGAAATTTTTATATGTTGTTTCCATATGAGTCTAAGTATGTTGGATGAAAATGTCAGAATTAAATGATGAATATTTATTTTATGAAAATTCACGGATTGATTGGTGTTCAGTTTAGTTTATAGCAGAATTTGATAATAAGTTTTGGATGTTTAGACCATGACTTGAGATAAAGTTTGTTGGGTCTACTTTGGTATATAATTGGGTTATGTTTGGCTTATGGGTCAATTTAATTCAAGGCCTATGACTGAGATTCAATTTAATTTCAGTTTGTTTATGACTCATGTTTAATTGTTTGGTCCTTTTTAATTATGTGATTGGTAGTGATCACCCGGGGAGTTGTTATTATTTATTATATAGGATTATAATATATGTTTGAAAGTTGAATTATGGTATGCACAAAATTACATATTTTTGTAGTGAATAAAAACAGGTATGTCATGACCCAACCCCGGTGCTTAAGGTTGGATATTGCAACTAGTTGATTTCTGAAGTTACCAAGGATTAATTCTAAATTAAACAAATTAAATAATGCAGTGGAATAAAATAAAAAGTGTACATAGATATTTAAAGCGTACATTGGAATTTTTATTTATGTAACATAAGTTAGATAATAATTATAAATAAACACAAAAAAAAAAAGAAAAAAAAAGAAGACACGATGTTTATCTCAATTCTGAGTCTTGATTAATTGGGTAAAACAATTCCTCCTTAAGTTTCTTCACCTGAAAGGGTTGGCAGAATGAGGAATATTATACTAAGAGCATATCACCATGGATTATTATTTAGGCTAAACAATGAAAAGTTTGGTTTGAATAAATCATTTTAAATGACAGAATCATAATGCACAAATCATATAAGTAAAATAATCATAACCATGGTACAGAATAAAACAGAGGGTCAATGGATACATGATAGACAGAGGGTCACAAAGTGACTAATCAGAGGGTCAATGGTTATTTAAGTCCCCCACAACATGAGACTGTCAGAGGGTCACTAAAGTGATAATTCAGAGGGCCAATGGTTATTTAAGTCCTTCAAAACATTGGACCTCCGTGGTGATACTTGCAAAATAATTACTCAAAAAGACATTTAATAAACAATTATATTCATGGGATTCCATTTTTTTAAGTGAATAGGGTTCATAAAATAAATAATATAATTATAATGTTAATATAACTTAAAAAGCATGATTTGCATAAAATAACTCATAAAGTAATAAAACAATTTATAATTACTCAAATTATAATATAACTCACCTCAATAGTGATTCTCAATTTTTTTACTTTCCTTTTCTCTTAGGCTTTCCTCTTTGCCTTGTTGCTTGTTTGATTTCGTCTACTAACTTGAGCTCTCATATATATAGGGAATTTAAGTAGGTCAGTCACAAGTCTACCTCTACGCCGTAATCATGAAACTATCCCCCGTTGCTGCCTAGATATGCTTAGTCACCACCCCTATGAAACTTATCTCTTAACAGATAATTCATAGCTTAATACTTAATTACATTCTGACTCATATACTTAAATAATTATTTTACCATCTTTTTGATAGAAAATAACGACTCTTAATTTAACTTACATTTTATCACATACAATCATAAAATCTAATATTTTACTTTACTATTATTATTATTATTTTTAATTTGATATTAATTTGGTGTTAAAATTAATTAAACATTTAGGTTGTCATGTTTCTCTACTTCTACAAAAAAAGTTTGTCCCCAAACTTGTCGTACCTTAATTTTAAAAAAGATGTGGGCATTTGGCCCATATTTGATTCTCAATTTCCCACATAGCTTCTTCGGCACGATGATTTCGCAATAAGACTTTCACAAGGGGTATAGTCTTGTTCTGGAGAATCTGATCACGACAATTGAGAATCTGTACCGGTTGCTCTTCATAAGAGAGATATCTTTGAACTTCTAGGTCCTCGTGATCAATAACATGTTTGGAGTCTCAAAGATATCACCAAAGCATTGAAACATGAAACACATTGTGAACATTGGACAGTTCGGTGGTAGCACAAGACGATATGCCACAGGACCAATCCTTTCTAATATCTCAAATGGTCCGACATAGCGCAGGTTCAATTTCCTTCGCTTTTCAAATCAAATGACTCCTCTTATTGGTGAGACTTTTAAGAAAACATGATCCCTTACTCGAAATTCCAAATATTGTCTCCTTCTATTTGCATAACTTTTTTGGCGGCTTTGGGTAGTACAAATTCGTTATTGGATTAGTTGAATTTTATCACTTGTCATCTACACAATTTTGGGGCCCAATAACTTTCTGTCTCCTACCTTTGTCTAATATACAGGTGATCGACACTTCCTCCCATACAGTGCTTCATATGGGTGCCATCCTAATGCTCGCTTGGTAACTGTTGTTATAGGCAAATTCTACTAACGGCAGATGTTCGTCCCAATTACCTTAAGGTGTAATACGCATACCTATAACATGTCCTCCAATGTCTGAATCGTTCTTTCAAATTGTCCATCGGTTTGCGAGTGATAAGCGATGCTAAACTTTAGTGTTGTTCCCAAAGTTGCCTGTAACTTGTTCTAGAATTGAGATATGAAACGAGGGCCTTGATCTAATACAATTGATACCGGGACGCCATGCAATCGAATGATCTCCTTGATATATAAAGTGGCAAATTTGTTAAGAGAGTACATGTCTCTAACAGGGTAGAAAATGTACTGATTGCATTAATTGATCTACTATGACCCATATCGCATCATTCTTTGAGGCTGATTGTGGTAATCCACTAATGAAATCCATGGTAATGTGTTCCTATTTCCATTCAGGAATAGAGAATGGTTGTAGCAGCCCTGTAGGTCTCTAATGTTCTGCCTTAACTCCTTGATATTAGAAGCATTTGAAAACATGGCTTGCTATGTCTCTCTTCATTCTTGTCCACCAATAATGCTCTTTCAGATCGTGGTACATTTTCGTATTGCCAGGATGAGTTACGAATGTCGAGTTGTGGGCTTCCATCAATATCTTCTTTTTGATTTCTGGAATGTCATGTACACAAATTCGGTTTCGAAAACTTTAGTATCCCATTGTCTATGGTGAAATTGGGATTGGGCGTACTTCCTTGCTCATCGTACTTTTTCTTCAAAAGTTTGTCCTCACATTGACATGCCCTAATTTCATTGATTATCATAGGTTCTATGACTATATTAGTGAGAAATTCATCAGCCTTGTGTGGAACCAACTCCAAGTCTAGTTTTTCTAAGTCTCCAATAAGTGATTTCTTGTCAGTGAGGAAATATGCCAAACTTTGGGTGGCCTTCCGACTCAACACTTTTGCTACCACGTTAGCCTTGCCTGGGTGGTGTCGAATCTTCACATCATAATCTTTCATAAACTCTAACCACCGTCATTGCCTCATGTTTAGTTCCTCCAATGTAAATAGATATTTAAGACTTTTGTGGTCAGTGTAAATTTCGCATGTTACTCCGTAGAGGTAATGACGCCAAATTTTAAGAGCGAAAATCACCGTAGCCAATTCTAGATCATGAGTTGGGTAGTTCTTCTCGTGAGTCTTTAGTTGACGTGGGGCGTACGCAATAACCTTCCCATCTTGCATAAGTGCGCAACCTAGTTCATTATATGAGGCATCGCTATAGATTACAAATCCACCTGTTCCAGTAGAGAGTGCCAATATGGGAGCTATCACAAGTCTACTTTTTAACTCCTGGAAGCAACATTCTCGTTTGTCAGTCCACTCGAATGGTGTGTTTTTCTAGGTCAGTTGAGTCAATGGTAACGCAATCTTCGAGAAATCTTGGATGAAACATCAGTAATATCCTGCCAATCCTAAGAAACTCTGAACTTCAGACACATTAGTAGGTCGCGGCCAATCCACAATAGCTGCAACCTTTTGTGGA
The DNA here is from genome assembly GCA_030407325.1 of Camellia japonica. Lineage (NCBI taxonomy): Eukaryota > Viridiplantae > Streptophyta > Magnoliopsida > Ericales > Theaceae > Camellia > Camellia japonica. The sequence continues at coordinate 112,514,708 of JAPPVO010000016.1, forward strand.
TCGACAGAGATGTCATTCTTGTCAATGACATGGTCAAGGAAGTGTACACTAGTGATCCATAATTCGCATTTCTTCAACTTTGCATAAAGTTTGTGATCACGTAGTGTCTGCAAAACTAATCGTAAGTGTTGCTCATGGTCTTCCGATGTTTTAGAGTATACGAGAATGTCGTCAATGAAGACAATAATGAATTCATCGATATAGGGTTTGAAAACTCGATTCATGAGGTCCATAAAGGCCACTAGGGCGTTCATGACGCCAAATGGCATAACAAGGAACTTGTAGTGTTCGTAACGCATTCTGAAGGCAATTTTCTCAACGCTTCCGGCTTTGACATTCACTTGATGGTAGCTAGACCTCAAGTTGATCTTCGAAAATACTTGAGCGCCTTGAAGTTGATCAAATAAGTCATCGATTCATGGTAGAGGGTACCGATTCTTGATGGTAACCTTGTTCAATTCTTGATAATCGATACATAATCTCATCACACTATTCTTTTTCTTTACGAATAGTACCGGAGCTCCCCATGGTGAGATACTTGGTCGTATGAAACCCTTGTCGAGCAATTCTTGAAGTTGTGTTTTCAATTATTTTAATTCGACAATCGATATGTGGTAAGGAGTTTTTGATATCGGTTGCATACCGGGTTGAGTTTCAATAGTGAATTCAACTTCTCAGTCAACTAAGGTACCAGGTAAGTCTTTAGGAAAAACGTTAGGAAATTCTTGAGCTACGAGTATTAAATCGAGTATTGGGTATACTTGTTGAGTGTTGACCACATAACAAATATATCCACAACAACCTTTTCTCAAAAGTCGTTGGGCTATCACAAATGATATTCAAAATGGAGAGGTAGAAACTTCAATTCCTTCAAAGACAAGTTCGCGTTGGTCGGGTAACCAGAGGAAGACCTTTTTGGTTACACAATCAATAGAGGCATGGTTGGCAGCAAGCTAATCTATTTCCAAGATTATATCAAAATTATTGATGCAGAGTGGAATCAAATCTACATACAAGGTTTCATCTTTTAGGGATATAGCACAGGATTTGTATATCTCTGTACTAATGCGGAACCACTAGATGAAAAGACACAGATAACAAATTCCCAAGGGTTCAGATGTTGATGTCAATTGGGAGTAAAGTGTAGAGAAACAAAAGAATGGGTTAATCCAAAATCAATGAGAATATGAGTTGAATGACCACATATAGAAAGTGTACATGACACAACATTCTCAGTAGCATCGGAGTTTCAAGGTACTAAAGCAAAAGCTGTCCCTTGGTGTTTTTATTTTTTCCTTCATTCTACAGGCATTCCTAGTTTATGAACTGATTCAAGAGTACCCACCATAGAGTTGGTAAATTTTAGACAATCTTTCACCAAATGTCCAACTTGGCCACATTTGTAGCATGCTCCCATTGCTCGATGTAGACACCCCATTTTTGACCGTTTTCAAGACTTGGATGTCATCGTTTTGAGTTCCCGGAGGCCTCGGTCGTGCGCCTTGTCTCAAGATCTCTCAACTTGTCTGCTTTGTACTTGGTTGTGGACCAAACACTTGTGTTTTTGCTTTTGAGGGAAGAGGGTGGCTTGTTTGCCATCCCCTCAACCCATCGGCCTTGTTTTCTTGCCATCGGCCAAAAGTGTTGGCCGATCAGCACATTATTTGGTCGGCCGACACTTATGTTGGTCGATCGGCCATGTTTTCTGGCCGAACCCTGTTCATCTGCTTTATGCAGATATTTTATGCCAGCTGTCACAGCTGGCATGCACAATTCACCCCCTCCATACATGTGTATGAAGGGATTTGTCCCTTTGATTAGCTTCTCCAAGAAGCCTTGGATTTGGAATTCTATAAGAAGGGAGCTCCTCCTCCCTTCTCAGGGGTTCTAAAATTAGGGTTAGAGAAGTTGTATCTATCTATCTCTATATCTCCCTCTCTCTTGATTTGTGTGTGTATTTGTGCCTTAAAGTGTGATTTTGTCTTACTTTGCACTAGAGCACCTAGCAATACACCATCCTCTTGTTGCTGAGGCACTAGGGAGTTAGTTTTAGAGTTCTTGGAGTGGTTTAAGCTTGGAAAAGTTGCTGGAGCTTTGTTCTTGAGAGTGTTCTTCAAGGGTGAGCATTCTTGCTTTTAATACCCTTTCTTGCTTAAGCTTTTAGACTGATTTGCTTATTGTTTTAAGCTTAACTCTTAACTGATAAAATTTCTGATTGATTTACAAGCTTTAGACCTTTGTTTAAGGTCACTTTTTGGTTTGGGGTTGTTTCCCCCTCTTAGGCCTTGTTTGGCCTTATTCTTGTGCCTTATTTTTAAGCCTTGGGATCACCTTGTTTTGGCCTTCCCACCACTGAAATCTAGATTTCAGTGGTGGGGATGGTGTTTTTAAGGTCCCAAAAAGGAGAGGGTCATCCCCTCTCTTTGTGTTTTCAATATTTGCCTTAATATGCCTCATGTGTAAGCATGTTTGTTAAGTTCATGTTGGCCATATTTTAGCATGTATTTGTGGCTATTTTGCTGAGGCTCACCACTATTTTTACTTGTCTTGGTCATGCCATACATGGTTTATACACTTGTAGTGTAAATCACACACACTAGCTTTGTATGCTTCATGAAGTAGCATGTCATTCTAGCCTATGTTGGGTCTATTTCAGCATGTTCTTAGGCTTGTTTTACCATGTCATACCTCTGTTAGGGTTTGGTTTAATAGCTCCTTGCATGCTCCAGGCACTTGTAGTGCATTTCCATGAAATAGCCTAATGTGTCTCATGCTTTAACATATCATTTTAGCATGCTTTTGGCTTAGCTCTGAAAAGACTTTGTTCATGTTTTACTATTTTTAAGGTCTGATTTGTGTTGTTTTGGTCATATATGCTATGCTTTGTATAGCTACCATGCAATCTAGCTTGTTAGCTTTGAGTGTCCAAGTCACTAGCATACTTTACTTGGGCCATTTCAGTGATTTGGCATCACTTGTTATGTTATTTCAGTCCATATAGTATGCTCATATACTTGCACTTATCACTCCTTTAATGCTTTAAAGAGTTGATGTTTTATGCCTCATGAATGGGTCATTGTGTATGCTTCCATGCTTAGGTCATTTGGATGCCATCTAAGTGGGTTTTTGGTCTCGTTTTACCATGCCATAACTCTGATTTCATTGGTTTAAGTCATGCCATGTTTGGTTTTGATAGGTGTAGTGTAACACCCCTTTTATAGCCTTGCATGCCTCATGCTTTTGGCATTGTGTTCTAGCTTGTGTTGGCTAGTTTCAAGCATGTTTTTGGTCTTGTTTGGACCTGCCTTGGGACTGTTTTAGGTCCCCTTGGCCCTTTGGGGCTTGTCTTGCATGGCCTTGGTTTGAGTCCCTTGGCTAGTCTTAAGCTTTGGGCTTTCTTGCATGCTTTGCTTGTGTACTTTGGTTGGTTTGGCACCTTTCCTAACATGATTTCAGAGCTTATAATGTATGTCACATGTCCATATTTGTCCCCTTTTAAGTGTTCTTGAAAGTTGCCCTCTTATGCCTAGGAGATAGACCATCACATGTGCATGTTTGTATGTGTTTTTGTCCATCATTTCTTAGCACTTTGGCCACTGATTTGGGCATGTTTGAGAATAGCCCATTTTGGTTTAAGTCCATCTTACCATGTTGTTGTATGCTTGTTTCATTTTGCATGTTGTTGCATGCTATGTATGTTTGCATATTTAGGTTGTATGCTTGCATGCTCATGTTGCATAATCTTGTTGCATACTTGAGTTGCTTGCATGCTTGCTTGCATGCTTAGGATGCATTGCATTATGTGTGCATTGCCTTGTCTCTTGATCACACATGATAGAGGTTAAGGTCCCTTATGTGTTTTGTGCATTTCATTTGATATTGAATTGCACACTTGGCTCCTTTGGCCATCATGCATTGAAATGCGTGATTGATGGTCCGAGGGTCGAGAACTACACTCCTTTGAGTCTTAAACATGATAAGGGGTGTGGCTACAAACATTATCTTGCAAATGTATTGCCATGCTCTGTCTGTCCTCTACTACAGCAACAGAAGCATTCAGCAGGAAGAGATGGCCAATCGACCATATCCAGTGCCGATTGGCTACAAACATTTGGCCGAGAGCCTCATTTCTAGTCGATGACCTTCATCCCATGGCTGATGGCCTCATCTTTTGGCCGATGGCCTCTCAGCATGCCTATAAGGTGGTTTAGAAATGTCACAGAAGTTGGCACATTTTTCAGAGGTACAAAACAGTGCAAACAGAGGCAACATGAAGCATGGTGATGGATTTCCGAGCGAAGCTGTCCGAGCATGCATTCATCCCTTGTCTCGAGGCCATTTCAGTGTTTTAATAACTTAGAATAGTTATTTATTTCGATTTGGTTGTGTAATTAATTAATTAGCTTGTTAGTTAGTTAATTAGATGATTTGTATTATTTTTTTGGTCCCTCTATCGAGAGGGCGCAATTATGTAATAAGTGTGCGTGTGTGTGATGCATGTCTTCTAACCCCACTTCTTTCTCCCTTTTACTTAACCGCTTATGATGGTTAGTTTTAGGGCATATTTCATTTAGCATCCTTATGCTCGCATGTTTGCATCCATTCATCTATATTGCATGCACGGGGCTCGGCGCATCATACTAACTGCATTGTATTTCAATTCTAAGTTGAATACATGTATCGAATTGTCGCACCTCATATGCCATTTTAGATTAGCCGAGCCTATTCTAGTTGCACTTTGCATGCGATGCATTAGCCATTTTAACATGAACTAGGATCATGCATGATTTCTAACTAGTTTCTTTGTTTTGGCTTGGAGTACACTGTAAGTGTTTATGCTTTAGCATCTTGCATGTGTGTGAGTGTTAACATGACAACATGCTTGCCATGAGGCCAATTGCTTATGTGATATAACTGCTTAAATGCCTGTGGGTGAAGGTTGGATTACTTGAATTGGGACAATTCATTGAAATCCACATTTTAGCCTACTTGCGAGTAGCAAACTTCAAACCGTTTTCAAACAAACGGATATGCGATGCTTTGTTCCAAATTAGGCGATCTAGTCTATACTTGTGTGTTGTGCGCATCACATAGTAATTCTAGCTAATTAACCAGAATAGGAACGCATGTGTTTTCAAAAACAAGATATCATGTTTAGTACAGGCCGATCTTTGATTGGGCGAGCGGGGGTGCTCATAGATGACCTTCCCCAATCGTACCCAAGTTCCCGAGCCGAGGCAACTTTGGTGATGACGGACACGTGGCCTTAGGCACGAGTCAAGGTTTCCTAAATTCCCCCAAAATAAAATATTTAGGTGGCGACTCTGTATCTGGCAAAGCAGTCCATGTTTGGCACTTCTTTCTTAAAAATCAGTTTTCCAAAACGATTTGCCGGATTTGGACTCTTTGGTGATTTATCGGTCTCGCATTGCACTTTGCGGGATTAGATTCAGAACCGTGATATTTGAGTCCGAACTGTAGTAGCAAAGCCCAAGTGCGGGATTAGTTTCCAAATCCTCAATCTTGTTGTTGATTTCAGCATCTAACCCTACTTCAAATTTCCTAACTTTTCAGGCTTCCATTGGAATAACGTATGTTGTAAATCGCGCCAGTCAAGTGAACTTACTTTCGTATTTTGCTACCGACATCATTCCTTGCATCAAATGTAGGAACTTTGATGCCATCTGCTCTCGTACTGAGTCTGGAAAATACTTTTCATAGAATACTTCTAGAAATCTAGCCCAAGTCACGATCTCTTCCTTTTCTAAAGTGAGAAGCTACTATTCATGTGCATCCTTTTTAAGAGTGAAGGTGGCAAATGACACTTTCTATTCTTTTGTGCAGGGTAGGGCACAAAAAAACTTCTCCATTTCTTTAACCCAAGCTTCAACTAGCAAAAAGTTTGAGTCCCTTGTGAATTGTGAATATGGAAGGTTTCAAGTCTTGAAATTGCTTTATCATAGTTGGCCCTTCTCGATGTTCTGTGTAACAGTTGTTTTTGGGTGATAGCTCGAGCAGCCATTTGGTCGCTCGAGTGAAGATTTGCAGCTCCCAGTATCTCACAGGTTTGCAGGTGAGACCGCTCGAGCGAAGGAGTGGCCACTCGAGCCTAAAATGTGAGCTTCTAGTATTTTCACTGTAGCTCTACAAAACTTTTGGGAACTTGCATTTACCGCTCGAGCGGTGAAAAGTTCGCTTGAGCGATCCCTTTGTATTTTGGCACTTCGCTCAAGCGATGGAAGATTCGCTCGAGCGGCCTTGTCAGGACATTAGTGTTATATTACGATCCAAACACTTTTCTAATTAATTTCTTTCACACTCCTCTCTCTAACTGCCCTCTTTCCAAAACCCTAGCTAGATTTCATCTAGTAAGAGCAAGAATCGATCTTTGGGTCTTTACTAAAGTTGTTACCCATGCCAAGAGCTACGTTTTGAACCGAATAGATGTGGTATTTCGGAAGCTCATTGAGTTCACCTTTATCTCTCCTTGCACAACCTTGAGGTAGGAATACCTTTACCCTTGTATATTTATATTTTGGTTTAAATAGGTGTGAATCTTAAGATGTATGGAACTATTGAGATGAATGATATATATATATATATATATATGGGCTTTGTGTGATACGGTGTTTGTGTGAAGTTAATGATGGATTGTGGAATTAACTATGAAATAGTGAGTAAACATACTTGAATCAAGGAAATAAATATTTGAAAGGAAAAGCCCCAAATTTTTATGAACCCTAAGGGATTGTTTATGATTTCGATCTAATGGATATGGATAAGTAAAATTTGAGAATCCTTGTGATTGTTGGTGTTGTGCGTAAAATGTTAATGTTTTGGAATGTGTTTGAGATGCCCACTTGCCCAGTTTGTGTGAGGATGACAAATGTGGGAATGTGTTTAAGGTGCCCACTTGCTCGGTTCACGTGAGGGTCACGAATGTGGGGGTCTTGTGAGGTGTCTACTGGCTAGTTTGTGTAAGGACGACGGAAGTGGAAAGGTTTGAGGCATAAACAGGCCATCCATGTGAGGACGGAAAATGGTGGAGGTTGAATGTTGGATTGTGTGTTGTGTAATAATTCTTAAATAAATATAGATTCCTGGGCATTAATGTAGGTCATGCATATTTAAATCAAATGTTTACATACTTGGTTAAAGTTATTCTCTACTAGGCAATTGCTCATTCCTATTTACTAACCTTTCAAGAAATGAAGAGCCCAAACCGTCAATGAAGAAGAAGAAGAAAACGACTACTCCTTTTTAAGATATAAACTTCTGTGAACTTGAAGTTAAGATCTAATTGGGAACTCCTTTTCTAAATTTATTTTATTTTATTTTTAAGTTTGTATTTTTGTACAAAATGTCACAATGTAAATGTTTTGTAATCTTCTCCAGCTCACTAAACGAGATATGTTTTTTTTGTAAATTTGTAAAAAAATCTTTATTTCAATGAGAAAGAGGAACATTTTGTATGGAATGGTGTTATGCTTTAGGTGGAGATTGTTCTTTTAATTGTTTAATGGGAATTATATGTGTGGGGTGTTACAAATTTGGTATCAGAGCAAACCGGGTTAAATACTTGGTGCTCACGGGAAGTGACCTTATCATATTGGGTTGTCATGCTAGGATGAGGGGTTGGTGGTTTTATTTGATTATGTGTTTATGTGATTAGGTGTGTATGGGGTCAATCCTCTAGCATATGATACATTCATTGAAGTCCATTTGGAAAGGCATCTGATTAATGCTTTTTGCACTAGGAAATCATTGAACATCAAGAAATGAGTTGATATCCTGGGAGAGGGATTCATATGTGTTCTGTTTGTTTACATGCTTATTAGTTGAGAATGAGATTGAGACTTGAGGAGAAGTGATGAACTAGTATATGAATTGGGAGTTAATCTTGTCCACATCTACTCTTATATAAGACGTCTGGAGGTGGTGGGGGTCATGGCAGACCTCGTTGAGGTGGTCAGGATATCCCGGCTCAACTAGAGATCCCTTCTCAAGAAGAAGGAGTGGGTCAAAAAATGTGGCCGCTTCACCGGCCCAAGACGCTATGGGATGGCCGGGGCTCTTAAGGAGTCAATGGATATTCTTAGAGCTGAGTAAGCTACTAGAACTATTGAAGGGGAGACAAGAGTTTCATTTCGAAAAAGGGAATTTTTCCGCTCAAATCCCACTGAATTTTTTGGGGGTGGAATCGTTAAAGGCAGATGAATGGCTTGAGCAAACCACCAAATCTTTTGAGATTTTAGATATTCAGGATAGTAAACTTCAAGTGGCCCTTGCTAGTTACCAATTGAAGGGAGATGTAGGCCAATGGCAAAAGTACGCCAAGGGTTAAATTGAACATACTTGGGATGTGTTTTTTTTCATGCCTTCCAAGAGAAATACCTTCCTCCCAGTATGAGGGAACATTTACGGAGAGAGTTTGAGGAACTTGAACAATCTGACTCCATAGTGGCGGAGTTTGAGGCTACCTTTACGAGTCTATCTCGTTTTGCACCGGAGCTTATGGCCATAGAAGAGCGTAGGTGTCTAGAGTTTGAGAAGTGGTTGAGGCTAGGAATCTTGATGGAGTCCACAACACATGTTGAGATCATACTAGAATGTGAGGAGAAGAGGCGGCGACTTAAGAGACAAGGGTTTACCGAATCTCAAGGGGGTTCTATCGTATCTAAAAAGTCAATGAGTTCTATATCTTCTCATCTACCGCCACTACTTGCCATGTCATCAAATCCTATGTCGGGAAAGAGTACGGATAGCACGGGACAAAATGGGATCACTTGTTATCGATGTGGTGAGCAGGGTCATAAGTCTAGTATATGTCCATGGAGGGGTAAACAACAACGTCAGCCCTCTACTCATCTTCAGAATTAGACCTTGGGCAGAAGTCAACCACCCGTTTGTTATCAGTATAGCCAGCCGGGTCATATGAAGAAGATTTGTCCCCAGATTGTCAGAACGGCTAGTGCTTTAGGGTTTTAGGTAGGACAGAGCCAGAGGCAGACTCACCAGCCAATTCAGTCTGGACATGCATCTCGAGCTGTACATGGGGCTATCTCCGCACAGTCTGTGCAACATGCCTATCATCATAGGGGTGAGTAGAGTGAGCAGAGACCCCAAGGGAGAGTTTATGCTATCACCGCATCTGAACAGTTGACTAGACCATTGGTGATGCGAGGTACATATCGTATATATAATACTTGGGCTAATGTGTTGATAGATATAGGGGCATCTCATTCATTCATAGCATCTACATTTGCATCCATATTGGAATTAGAGGCTGAACCATTAGAATTTTCTCTCGTGGTAGAATCACCAATTTGGAGTAAGATGGTATTGAACCATGGGTGTCGCGGGTGTGTGATTGAAGTTGCTGACTGCTGACTTCCTTTTAGTTTGGTGTTGCTAGATACGACAAGTTTTGATGTCATTCTTGGTACGGACTAGTTGTCCTTTTATCGTGCTGTGATAGATTGTTACCGTGGGAGAGTTATTGTTTGTACTGCTAGGGGTGATTGCTTTTATTTTATGGGGGATAAAACTAATAGACTTTTAATGCCGTCATATGACTCTCGTAGTTGAGGCAAATTCACTTCTCTTCTTACAACTTTGATGAATGACGGGAACAATGAAGCATGAGAGGTAATCCCTAAGGTGGTTTGTGACTATTTAGATGTCTTTCTAGAGGACCTCACTGAGCTACCACCTCATCATAAGGTTGAGTTTTCTATAGATCTAATGCCGGGTACAACATCCATTTCTATGTCACCCTATAGATTTGTTGTTTTGAAGGAGCAATTACAAGAGTTGTTAGATAAGGGTTTTATATGCCCTAGTGCTTCGCCCTAGGGAGCACCAACTCTTTTTGCCAAGAAAAAGGATGGTTCTTTGCAGCTGTGTATTGATTATTGTAAGCCAAATAGGGTCACGGTTAAGAACAAGTACCAGTTACCTAGAATAGATGATCTTTTTGACCAACTTAAAGGTTCTCAGTGTTTCTGAAAGATAGATCTAAGATCGGGCTATCATCAGTTACGTGTGAAAGAAGAGGTAATTTTGAAGACTACCTTTCGTACTTGATATGGTCACTACGAATTCCTTGTGATGTCGTTGGTTAAACCAATGGTCCTACCACCTTCATGGACTTGATGAATCAAGTTTTCTGAGAATATATTGACAAGTTTGTGGTAGTTTTTGTGGATGATATTCTGATATATTCACCCTCAGAGGAAGAATATGAAGTGCACCTTCACGTTGTGTTGCAATTACTCAAGGAACATAGGTTATACGGTAAGTATGAGAAATGTGAGTTCTGGCTCTCCGAGGTGAAATTTTTGGGTCACGTTGTTTCTAAGGATGGGGTTGCCGTAGATTCTTCGAAGATCAAAGCAGTACAGAATTGGGAGTGTAGACACCCCATTTTTGACCGTCCTCAAGACTTGGACGTCACCGTTTGGACACTCGGCGATCATCCATGTTTGTGTTCATCTTGAGTTCCCGGAGGTCTCGGCTACGCGCCTTGCCTCAGGATCTCTCGACTCGACTGTTTTGTGTCTGGTTTTGCACCAAACACTTGTGTTTTGCCTTTGAGGGGCAGGGTAGGGCTTGTTGATCATCTCCACCCATCACCGGCCATGGCTTGAGGCCACCGGCTGTGTTTTGTTGTCACCGGCCAAATATTTGGCCGGCCGGCACTATAGATGGCCGTCCGGCTATCTTTTTTTGGTCAATTGCATTTTTGGCCGGCCGACTACCGTGTATCTGCTTTTGTAGATATTTTTGTGCAGCTGGCATGCATTTGGCTCCCTTCCATACATGTGTATGGAGGGATCTCCCTCTTAGTTAGCTTGTCTTGTAAGCTTACAAGATTGAGCTCTATAAGAGGAGGCTTCCTCTCCCTCTTTTAGGGTTACAAAATTTCAGAGGAGAGCTCTGGTTTTTAGGGTTAGCATAATTGTATCTACCCTATATCTATCTTTCTCTCTCTTTTTGCCTTTAAGGTGTTTTAGTCTTAGATTTGCACACAAACACCTAGACTTACACCTTCTCTTGGAGCTGAGGTCCTTGAGGCTTGTTTTTGGAGTTTTGGAGCTGGTTTGAGCTCAAAGAACCAGCTGGTCTTCCATTTTTGAAGAGGGTCTACAAGGGTAAGACTTTTGTCTTTTTTTACCCCATTTTTGCATTGTATTTTTGCCTACCTTACAATTGTTTTTCAGCTTAACATATAACATAGAAAAGTTCTATTTTTGCTTACTCTAAATAGTTGGTTAAGGGTGTTTTAAGCTTGGGGTTGTTTGATCCCTCTTAAGCCTTGTTAGGCTCCTTTTTTGTGCATTTTTGGGAGCTTCGGGACCATTGTGTTTGGGCCCTCACCATTGAAATCTTGAGGGATTTCAGAGGTGAGGATGGTGCCTTGAGGTCCCAAGAAGGAGAGGGCCACCCCCTCTCCTTGTTGTCCTTGAAAAGGGCCATTATTGCCTCTTGAGGGAGCATCTAGTTTAAGTGTATGTTGACCATGCCTTAGCTGTTTTTTGTGCTTTATGATGTCATGATTTAGCACTGCTTTGAGTTGGTTTTGGTACACCATGCTTGCTTAGCATACATGCCTTGTAATGCCATGTTTAGGCCTTAACATGCTTTAGGTTTTGGCCCTTATTCTAGCATGATTTTGGCCAAGCTTTGTGAAGCTTTTGTGTTTGTTTTAGCATGCTTAAGCTCTGTTTTGGTTGTTTTGGTCGACCATACATGCTTAGTATAGCACCTTGCATTTTGGCTTGTTAGCCTTGAGTGTGTGAGTGTGTAGCATGCTTTACTTGCATATTTCAGTGGTTTGGAACCACTTTACCATGTCATTTCAGTCCTGTAATAAATGTTTACATGCTTGCATTTATCACTCCTTTGATGCTTTAAGAGGTTGTGTTGTATGCTCCATGTTTAAGCATTTGTGATGCCTCCATGAGTAGATCATTAGATGCCATCTAAGTGGTTTTTGGGGCTTGCCTTAACATGGTTCGGACTGTTTGATCCATCTTGGTCATTTGCTTCATGTGTCATATGATCATGCTTTAAGTACTTGGACCAATACATGCTATGCTTGTCATGTTTGCTTGATTTGGCATATCTTTGACATAATTTTCAGAGCTTACATTGCATGCTAATTGTCCAGTTTACCTCCTTTTAAGTGTGCTTAGAAGTTGTTCCTTTATGCTTAGGAATTGGTCCTTGTATGTTGCATGTTTGCATGTCATTGTGCCCTCATTTCCATAGCATTGGCCACTGTTTTAGGCTGATTGAGGGCTGCCTAAATTAGTTTAAGTCCATCCTTGGCATGTTGTTGCATGCGTAGCTTATGACATGTTGTTGCATGTTGAAATGGTGTGTGCATTTGGCATGCATTCTCCTCCTTGTTTTGGTTGCTTAAATGCCATATGTTTGCATGTTTGTGTGTTGGCATTGTACTTGTATGCTCATTTAACTTGCATGCTTGTTATAACGCCTTGCATGCTTCCCATATGCTCATGTTGCATGCCTAGTTAACATACTTAGGTTGCATTGCATTTGCATGCATCTTTCACCTCTTGATCAAGCCATGATAGAGGTTTGAAAGCCCCTTTGTTTGCTTATTTGGTTTGCATTGCATTGAAATTAAAATGCACACTTGATTCTTTGGGCCATCATGCATTGAAATGCGCGATTGGTGGTCCGGAGAATCGAGGCCCATCCTCTTTGAGTCATAAACATGATAAGGAGTATGGTTGGTGCATACATTGCTTGAAATGCATTGCCATGCTATGTCTTGCCCTTGCTGCTGTCAAAATCAGTTTCTGCAGGAAGATTGGCGGCCGGCCATCTTCAGTGCGGATCGGCCATCCATCAGTGGCCGACATCTCAATTAGTGGCCGGTGGTCATCTCCATGGCCGGTGGCCAATCCCCTTAGCCGGTGGTGTTCACAGCATTTAGAGAAGCAACCTGGGACTTGTGCAGTCTTCAGAGGAGCAGAACAGTCAAAGCAGAGGCATCTTGGCATGGCAGTGACCTTCCGAGCAAAACCGAGCGCACATGCATTGGACCCTCTTCCTGAGGACGCTTATTGCTTAAATAGATTAGTTAATTTGCTTAGCTAGTTTAATTTGTCTGTTAATATTTAATAGCTTGTAGGTTAATTAAGTGTATTATTCTTTCGGTCCCTCCGAGCGAGGGCAAATTTGTAATAAGTGTGGGTGCGTGTGTGCATGCCTTCCAACCCCCACTTCTTTCCCTTTTACTTACTTGCTTTCGATGGTTAGTATTAGGACATGTTTAATTTAGCATACCTCATGCTATGCATGCGTGAATCATTCATCAGTATTGCATGTACCGGGCTCGGCGCATCATGCTAACTGCATAAGTATTTCAAATCTAACTTAAAACACATGCTATCTGTGCATTTCACATGTCATCCTTAGATTAGCGAGCCTATTCTAGTGACATTCTGTATGCGTTGCATTAGCCATCTTAACATGGACTTGGATCATGCATGATTACTAACATGTTCTTTGTTTTGGCTCGGAGTACATTGTAAGTATTTTATGCTTTAGCATCTCGCACGAGTGTGAATGTTAACCTGAGAGCATGCTTACCATGTGGCTAGATGCTTATGTGATATAAAACTGCCTGAATGCCTGTGGGTGAAGGTGGATTGTTTGAGTTGGAACAACTCATTGAAATCCGTGTTTTTAGCCTACTTGCGAAGTAGCGAATTCAAAGCGTTTTCCAAACAAACGGATATGCAATGTTTTGTTCCAAGTTAGACGATCTAGTCTATATTTTGTGTTGTGCGCATCACATAGTAATTCTAGCTAATTAACTGGAATTAAGAACACATAACATTTCAAAAGAGGATCATGGTAGTAGAGGCCGATCTTCGGTCGGGCAAGAGGGGGGCTCATAGCTGACCTTTCCCAATCGTACCCAAGTTCCGGAGCCGAGGCAACTTTGGTGATGACGGACGCCTTTGGCACCGAGTCAGGTTTCCTAAATTTTCCCAATAAAAATATTAGGTGGCGACTCTGTATCTGGCAAAGCAGTCATGTTTGGCACTTCTTTCAAAATATGTTTTCTCAAAACGATTTGCGGATTTGGACTTTTGGTTCAAGATAAGAACCGTGACAAAAACGAGTCCGAACTGTGGCATGAATAAGTCCTCCTCCCTCGGGGCGCGTCCATAGGGAGCGACCTAGGAACGCCTTTGAATTCACAGTTTTTTGGGTCTTGTTGGTTACTATAGATGGTTTGTGAAAGACTTCTTCGCTTTAGCTTCTCCGTTGACTAGGCTAACGAGAAGGGGAGTCAAGTTTGTTTGGAATGAATCATGCAAGAAATCCTTCTTAGATCTGAAGGCTAGATTAACCACTACACCAGTTTTAGTCATTCCAGAAAGAGGTTTGGGTTACACTATATACTGTGATGCCTCTAGGGAAGGTTTGGGATGTGTTTTGATGCAAGAAGGTAAGGTAGTGGCGTATGGTTTGCACCAATTGAAAACCTATGAGAGAAATTATACAACCCATGATTTAGAGCTAGCTGCAGTTATTTTTGCTCTAAAACTGTGGAGACATTACTTGTATGGAGAGAAATTTGAGGTGTTCTCAGATCATAAAAGCCTTAAATACTTGTTTTCCCAAAAGGATTTGAATTTACATCAAAGAAGGTGGATGGAATTTTTGGATGATTACGATTTCGAATTACACTACCATCCCAGAAAGGTTAACGTGGTGGCTGATGCCTTGAGTGGAAAATCTGTAAGTACCATTGCTAATCTTGCAATTAGGGAATGGGAAATGTTAGGTGATTTGGGTGAATTTAATTTGCATCTTAGTAAATCTTCCGAGCATGCCACTTTGTTTTCCGTCCTTACACAACCGACACTTGTTACTCGAGTCACAGAGGCACAACGGGGTGAGTTAGAAGTTGAAGCAATCAAGGAGAAAATTGCACAGGGAAAGGAGGAAAAGGGTTTGAGTGTAGATTCCTAATTGAATGTCAGGTATCTTGACTGCCTTTTTGTACCTAAATCGTGTAAAGACGAGGTACTTTGCGAATTTCATCACTCCCGTCTTGCAGTACATCTGGGAGGCATAAAAATGTACCATGATCTTAGCCGACAATTTTGGTGGAGGGGTTTGAAATGGGATGTGGCCTCATTTGTGTCCAAATGTCTAACTTGTCAGCAAGTCAAGGTAGAACATCAATGACCCGCCAGGTTATTACAACTCTTGCCTATTGCGGAATGGAAGTGGGAACATATCACTTTGAACTTTGTTTCGGGCCTCCCTAGAACAGAAAGGGGTAATGACGCGGTTTGGGTGGTGGTGGATCGATCAACTAAGTTAGCTCATTTTCTCGCTATGTGTATGGGGGACTCAGTTGATTACCTGGCAGAACTCTACGTTAAAGAGATTGTCCAGCTACATGGGGTTCGGGTGAGTATTGTCTCGGATTGAGACCATCGTTTTACCACACGGTTATGGCAAAGCCTACAAACTGTTATGGGCACTAAATTAACTTTTAGCACCGCTTAACACCCATAACAGTCTGAGTGCCCTATTCAAATCTTAGAAGACATGTTGAGAGCCTGTGTGCTAGATTTTAAAGGTTCTTGGGAGAGACACTTGCCTTTAGCGGAGTTCGCCTATAATAATAGTTATCAAGCTAGCATTGGGATGGCTCCTTTTGAAGCTCTGTATGGTAAGCCATATAGGTCACCGATGTGTTGGACCAAGGTGGAGGATTCACCTATGCTTGGACCAAAATTAGTTCGTGAAACCACTGAGAAAATAGCTCTCATTTGGAAACGGTTAGTTACGACTCATAGTCGACAAAAGAGCTATGCAAACAGGAGAAGAAGACCCCTCTCTTTTGATGTAGGTGATCACGTATTTTTGAAGATATTGCCTAGGAAGGGTTTAATGAGATTTGGGCGAAGTGGTAAATTGTCACCAAGGTTCATTGGTGCCTTTGATATTATAGAATGGGTAGGAGAGGTAGCTTATCACCTTGCATTGCCACCGCAATTATCCGAAGTGCACGATGTGTTTCACGTCTCCATGCATCGCAAGTATTAATTCGATCCTTCCCATGTCTTGGATTGGACAAATTTAGAGGTGGACAAGAATGCTTCCTATGAAGAAAGACCAATGAAAATCTTGGACACTCGGAACAAGTTTTGAGAGGCAAGTTATTCCCTTAGTCAAGGTGTTATGGCACCACCACGGGGTATAAGAGGCCACTTGGGAACGAGAAGTTGAAGTTCGTGAGAAATACCCAAATTTATTTAATGACATGTAAACTTACCTGTTTGTAAATTTTAGATCATTGTATGAGAGGTTGTAACAGGAGGTAAATGAAAGAAATCTAAATTTCCATGTTATTATTTGAAGTTAGCCTTGATTTTGTTTTGGTATGAGAAGTGGTGATGATTGAGGCTATTGTTATGGTGATATCCATCACTCTTGGGAATTGTTGGATGTGTTTAGTAGGAAAAAAAATTTCGGGGACGAAATTCCTAAAGGGGGTAAGCTGTAACAACTGTTTTTGGGTGACCGCTTGAGCAGTCATTTGGTTACTTGAGTGAAGATTTGCAGCTCCTAGTATTTCGCAGGGTTGTAGGCAAGACCGCTCAAGCGAATGAGTAGTTGTTCGAGCGTAGAATTTTGGCACTTCGCTTGAGCGATGGAAAATTCGCTCGAGCGGTTTGGTCGGGATAACGGTGTTATATTGTGGTCCAAACACTTTCTAATTCATTTCTCACACTCCTCTCTCTAACCACCCTCTTTCCAAAACCCTAGCTAGAAAACCCTAGATTTCATCTAGTAAGAGCAAGAATTGATCCTTGGGTCTTGACGAAAGTTGTACCCACACCAAGAGCTACGTTTTTAAACCGAATAGATCGTGCTATTTGGAAGCTCATCGAGTGCACCTTCATCTCTCGTCGTACAACCTTGAGGTAGTAATACCTTTACCCTTATATATTTATATTTTGGTTTAAATATGTGTGAATCTTAAGCTGTATAGAACTATTGAGATCAATAATGTATATATATGGGCTTTGTTTGATACAGTGTTTGTGTGAAGTTAATGATGGATTGTGGAATTAGTTATGAAATAGTGAGTAAACATACTTGAATCAAGGAAAATAAATATTTGAAAGGAAAAGCCCCAAATTTTTATATGAACCCTAAGGAATTGTTCATGATTTTGATGTAATGGATAATGGATAAGTAAAATTTGAGAATCCTTGTGATTTTTGGTGTTGTGCATAAAATCTTAATGTTTTGGAATGTGTTTGAGGTGCCCACTTACCCAATTCGTGTGAGGACGACAAATGTGGGAATGTGTTTGAGGTGCCCACTTGTCTGGTTTGCTTGAGGCCGACGAATGTGGGGGTGTTGTGACGTGTCCACTGGCTAGTTCGTGTGAGGACGATGAAAGTGGAAAGGTTTGAGGCGTCCATAGGTCACCCGTGTGAGGATGGAAAAATGTAGAGGTTGGATGTTGAATTGTGTGTGTGTAATAATTCTTAAATAAATATAGATTCCTAGGCATTAATACAAGTCATGCTTATTTCAATCAAATGTTTATATACTTGGTTAAAGTTATTCTCTACTGGACAAATTGCTCATTCCTATTTACTAACCTTTCAGGAAATGAAGAGCCCAAAACCGTCAATGAAGAAGAAGAAGAAAACGATTACTCCTTTTTAAGATATAAACTTTTGTGAACTTGAAGTTGAGATGTAATTGGGAACTCCTTTTCTAAATTTTATTTATTTATTTTTTAAGTTTGTATTTTTGTACTAAATGTCATAATGCAAATTTTTTGTAATCTTCTCTAGCTCACTGAACCGAGATATGTTTTTTTTGTAATTTTGTAAACAAAATCTACAGTTCAATGGTAACGAGGAACATTTTGTATGGAATGGTGTTATGTGTTAGGTGGAGATTGTTCTTGTAATTGTTTAATAGGAATTATATGCGTGGGCTGTTACATTCTAGTATTCCACTAGTTATGTTATTTTGCGGGGCCTGCAAGAAACTAGCAACAACTCTTTCTACGATTTTGTCCATTGGATCGGTTGCTGGACGACGATCCGGCGCCATTTCCATCGTTAGCCATTGCTACAGAATAAAAGTTTTAATGATAGTGGTGCATAATTTCTATTATAACAATTGTTAATCATCATACAACTGATTTAAAATATTACTCACATAACTTATAAAATATAGTTCACAAACATTACACACATTATTCACAAAAAAACACCGGTTTTATTTATGTATAAAGATGTTGGTACATTACTTGTCTCTATGAGTTAGCAATTATGTTTAGTTAGTGCCTAACCCTTCTACTGCCAAAAATGGATTGGAACTAGGCCATGATTAGCTCACTATACATCAAAAAAGGATCTTACTCTCGGGTCTAATTTGGAAACAACCACGAAAACTGTAGCTGCATGTGGTGTTCAAACTCCCAACCACTTAGCTTAATACCAAACATAAAACAACTAACCTACCTCCACCTGATAGATGGGAATGTGTCACGACCCCATTCCGCCCCAAATAGGATGGTAGTCATGACTGGCCAGTAGTGCTCGATTACTAAAGGCCTTACTAGACAAAACAAGTTGGACCCAAAATATTGCGGCTTCAGCAGAAGATTGACTTAGTCCATTAATTACTAAAAATCCAACCAGAGCCTGTGCATAAATTAATATGATACAAGCAACAACTTTAATTTATTTATCTTAGTCTTCTTAGTACAACAACATCCAAAGATAATACATGATTCACAATATATACAAGCCAAAACTAATCTCTAACATGAAGTCCTTGAACCAAAACTCTTCTCTCAAAAGAAGAAAAAAAAAAAAAAAAAGACTTCTAGCCTGGTCTCTTATCCATAATAGGATCCATGACATCACCTACATATATATAGGAAAATGGGTGAGCCAAACTCAGTGAATGTAATATAGTGAAGTGAGTTTAGCAAAACCAAGCATGCAAGCAATTGAATAGAATATGGTTTTTCTAACAAAACAGATTGTCACATATACATCACGATGACTATTATCAAGGCATTTCGATTCACGACAAAAGGCCACACAGGTAGTAGAGCTCAGTTAGCAAGAGGTTTATTGGCATGATTCCCATAACAAACAAGTCTAAGATGTCTCGTATTAGATGATACAAAAGTATATTGTTTCATTCATAACAAATAATAACAGCTTTCTAAACATATCATATATTTGCATTTCAAACATAACTTTAAGAAACGTAACTTTACCACACTACTATTCACAAATGGCTCTGTTTGACAGGTGTTCCTCCTTCCAAAGCTTTGACCTATACAAAACAATAGCGTACATTGAAACATTTGCTTACTTGGATAGGCTTAATATGTCGAATCCTTAACTTTGTTTACTGTTTCCTAAATTTCTTTCATCTCGCCGTTGTTTTCCTAAGCTTACTTTAATATTTCTTAATTATTTTCTAAGCAAGAAATAAGAGGAAACTAAGTCTGGAAAGGAATTAGCATGAAACAGTTAGAAAGAAAGTGAGCAGTTGTAGACACCCCACTTTTGACTGCCCGCAAGACTTAGACGCTTGATTCAGTGCACTCGATGATGAAAGTTGAATTGCGAATTCGCAGCGATTCGAAATCAATCAGGCTTCCGAAATACCTTCACATCTTCAACATTTACCTTGTTTGAACCCTTGGGTCTCATTTTTGAACCATTTCTCACCCTGAGCTGAGTTTGAACCAAAACAACAGGGGAGGCCATCAAGGCCCGGCCGTGTATTGGTGATAGCTGGCCGTGGCTATGAATGGCCGGCCGGCCGGCCTTCGATGGCGATAAACACTGTTTTGGGCGGGAGGCCGCCAGTTGTCTATTTTTGAAGATATTTGTCACCTTTTCAGCTTGAATTCTATAAAACCGAAGCTCTGGGATTGTTTTGAGGGTTGAACAAAATATCTAGAAGAGAGATATACACCTTGAGAGCCTTGACTCCTCCTTCTTCCATTACAAGGTATCCTTTGAGCTAACCTAGTTTGCTTACACCACCACTACACACCCTATACAACCTTGTTTGATCATCCTAAAGCCTTGGTTGATCTTGAGGAAGTGTAATTCAAGCTTGAGAGTGCATTGAAATTGAGTTGGAAACTCTAAGAGCAAGCTTGCTTCTTGAAAGGTATAAGCTTGCTTTCTCTTTCCTTGCTTTCATTTTTGTTCTTTACTTCATCATTCTTGCTGTTTTGGTTGTTTTTGAGCTTATTTGAAGTGTTGGAGTTGAGTTGGAAGGGTTACCAAAAGGGTAGAATGAGCTTGCTCTTCCTACACCTTCATTTCATAACCTAAACTCTTCTTCTTTTCACTCTCTTTCTTTAGTATTCAAACTAATTTTCAGAGGTTTTAAGAGGGCTGAAAATCATGCTTTGAAGCTCCAAAAATGGAGGGATTAGCCACCCCTCCTTATTCTTATCATTTAGCCTTCAATTCTTATATTTGTTGCCTAGCTTTTGTCCTTTTTTCATGCATGCTTTATCTCTGGTTTGCATGTGTTTGGGACTATTTTGAGTTGCCTAAGCCTTTCCATGGTTCACACCTTGTTAGGCACCCTTGAGGTTACATAGTTAACACACCTCTTGCTTAACATGCTTTCTTGGATCATTTCACATGCTTTGAGGCTGCTTTTCACTAATCAATTAATGAATCCACATCTTTCATTTATAGAAATGGTTTCAACCAATTGAGGTTACTCAAGGCAGTAAGAGACCTACATTAATGGCTTAATTCTTCAGAGATTCACCGTCACGGTGTAGTCTCCTTCTCATGTTTTAGAGAGACTCTTTGTTTGACATCACTTCTTGGACTAGAGGACTTTGAACATCATGTTCGGACAAACGGACTAATGAATGGCTAGGCCTAAAACAATTGGTTTAAAATTTGGATAAACCCACTTAAAGAAAATGGCTTGAATAGCTTGAGCTTGGCCGAACGTTATGCCAAGTTCCTTTGTGTCAAGGGTCGTCAAGCATTAATTCATAGTGTTTTTGATGTCCTTGAAGCATCTCAACTTCCTCTTTTTTGAGTTCATTCCATGACAAAAAGGGGAGGGGTGGTCCATTTGCATTGTATTCATTGATTTTTGGTCCAAGATGATATCCGAGATCATCAAGCGATCACATTGCTCATTGATGGTTTTGGAGTCAATCCCAACCTTCTCTTGAGGCTTTCTTATGACAGCGAAGGAAGGAAGGACAATAGAACTTGAAAATGCTCTATCTGCATTGATTTCACCTCAGAGCACAAAAACAGAGTTTGCAACAAATCAATGCACGACCGACCCTCTGTGGGCCCAGCCGACCATCAGTAATGCATGGCCGACCCTTTGTGTGTGGCCAGCAGTGCAGTTCTGCAAAAACAGAGGCAGTGGCTAAAGGTGAAACAGAGACAGTCTGGGGTAGACAGAGCAGCTTTTAGGCGATGCGCATGTAAGCTCCATCCATCTTCCTTGGTGCTCACATTGAAGGCGTTTGATTGCTTTAATTGATTCATTAGTATAATGAATTTTGTTATAATTTTTTTAGTTAATTAGTGGTAACTAATTCAAGCAAACGTTGTAATTATTTAAGTAGAATGGTTAGTTAATTACTTTATGTCGTAATTAATTAGCTTAATTGCTTTGTAATTAATTAGTGAAGTATTTAGGTAATTAGATTGATTTGCAATATTTAATTAGCTTAGAATAGTTGGTTAAATTGTGTTGTAATGGTTAGCTTAATTAGCGTAGCTAGTTAGTTAGCTCATTCATCCGGACTCTCTTTCGCGAGGGCATAATGTTGTAATAAGTGTGCGTGCGTGTGTGTATGTCTTCCAACCCCACGTCTTTCTCCCTTTTATTTAATCACTTTTGATGGTAGGATTAGGGACATTTTCACTTAGCATACCTCATGCTCACATGTTTGCATCCATTCATTCGTATTGCATGCACCGAGGCTCGGCGCATCATTTAAATTGCATTGTAATTTCAATACTTCTTTGAATACGTGTTTAATCGCATGTTGTTCAAATCGATCCATATGACATATTTGTAGCCGAGCCTATTAATTGCATTATTGCATGCGTTGCATTAGACATCTTGTATAGTTAGGATCATGCATTTTTCTAACTAGTTTTTGTTTTGGTTCGGAGTGCTCGGTGAGCTTTTACGCTTTAGCATATGTGCATGAGTGTGATTGCCATATTGTCATGATTAAGCATGCTTGCCATGAGGCTATGTGCTTACTTGCTAAACTGCATGGATGCCTATGGATGAAGGCTTGTTGTTTGAATTGGAACAATTCAATGAATGTATGTTTTAAGCCCACTTTGTTGAGTGGCAAATCACGTTTTAAGCCCACTATGTTTGGTGGCAAATCCGCTTCTTTAAGCCCACTTGAGGGTGGCAACTTCAAACCATTTTCGAAAACAAACAATTTGTTCCAAAATGAGCAAACTGGTTTATACTTTCTTGTGCGCATCACATAGTAAGGTTAGATTAATAACCGGAACAAGAATACATAATGTTTATAAAACATCATATCATGATTAGTAGAGGCCGATCTTTGATCGGGCGAGCGGGGGTGCTTATTTCAGGACCGTCCCCTCTCATACCTAAGTTCCTGTGTCGAGGCAACTTTAGTGATGACGGACATGTGGCCTTTGACATGAGTCAGGGTTTCTTAAATTTCCCCCCAAAATAAAATATTTAGGTGGCGACTCTGTATCCGGCAAAACAGTCCAATTTTGACATTATTTGATTTAAAATCGATTTTCCAAAAAAATTTGCCAGATTAGATTCTTTGGTGATTATCAGTTTCCACTACTACAAATACAGATAAAGATCACACTTTTTTTGTGTGATGTATGTTTTTTAATCACACCTTTTAAGTTTTATTAAAGTGTGGTCTTTAGGAGTTTTAATTACACTTTTTAAGTGTCATTAAAAAATGCTTTCATCACATCTTTTAAGTGTGATTAATAATATTTAGATCACATCTTTTAAGTGTAATTAAAAACATTTAGATCACATTTTCCAAGTGTGATTAAAAATATTTAGATCACATCTTTCAAGTGTGATTAATAACTAATAAAAACCTATGATAAAAAAAAAAAAATTCGACATATTTGAAGAATAATCAATATTATTTTTATACGATCATTTGAAGAATGTAATACACATTATATACTGTATTTTGAATCACAACCATATATTGAATGGAATAACGTCATATATTTCATAAATAAAAGTTAAATGTTCAAAAGTATATACAAAGGATTTAATAAAAAGTTTTTAACTGTGATTACATATATTAAAAAATGAAAAAAAAAACTTGAAAAAACTAAGTTCTTGAATTCTTTGACCATATTTTGCATCTCTCCAGGAAATTTCTGATCTGAAAAATAAAAACACAAATTAATTCATAAACTACTAGAAGCATATGAATAAACTTACTATTTTTGTAGAGACTGTTCTTATCTTACAAAAGTCAAAATCATACATTTTTTCATCACACTAACTCTTCATCCCCTGCATCAATAGAAAAGGAATAACAACTTTGATTGTTACTAATATAAAATGTTTGTATTACCATATATAAATATGACATATGCATACAATCAATAAATCCAAAATGAAAATCTTCAATGTATGGCCAGATATCTTAAAGTCATAAAACCAAATATATATAGAATCAACAAATCCAAAATTATAAACCAAACATAACAAAAAGAGTTCCCCTCCCCCCCCCTTCATTTCTCACCAAATCACTCTAAATATAGTATTTCTGGCAAACAAGAACTCAACTTAACTCGACTCACCCCCTCTCTCTCCCCCCCCCCCCCCCTTTCATTTCTCACCAAATCACTCTAAACATAGTATTTCTGGCAAACAAGAACTCAACTTTACTCGACTCCCATTGATTCATAATCCAACTAATTTGAAATTAAAAATAAATAAATAAAAGAAAAAAGAACTACATAATTGGTTCACTCTCCAATTATGAAATAACAAAAGGTTACTAGATTTGGATTTATCAATATTACCCTCACTCTTTATATGAAGACTGGTTTTCCTGTAGCCTATGGAGCATGATTGAACAGTGTACATAAACACATATTAGTAAATCATAACCTTGAAAAGATTTTATGAAAAAATTGTTATAGCCACACATCAACAGAGAGAGTAAACTAAACTAAATCCCAACAAAAATTAAAGCTCAGATCAAGGTAGAGAAAGAAAATCAATTAATATACCAAGTCAAGATGGGTTAACTCCAAAAGAACAAACAAATGAACAATCCCCCACAATTCCAGTATTTGAGTGTTAACCTGGTATCTTTAATTACTTGGTTATGTAATCCAACTTCAACGTATAGTACTTAACCTGGTATCTTTAATTACTGTCAGTCACTCTTAGGTCTCATAAAGCCATAACAACTTTTCAGTATTAATTTATGAAGAGGAAATAGAGAAAGAAAAAAAATACTACACAAAAAGAAGAAGAACAAGAAAAAACATTTACTTTTTTTGATAAGTAAAAGAAAGAAACATTTACATTCTTTCACATTGAGTGGAAAATGCAGAAACCATCACTAACCTCCAAGATTAGCAATGAACAATGGTAAGGCAGTCAACAAAGCTTTAGTTTCTTTTGGCATTCCTGCCGCTATGTTTGTAAGACACCAGGCTGCTTCAAGCAACTGTAGTACGACAAACAAGAGAGCAAAAGAGAGAGGTAACTTTTTTCTGACACAAAAAAAAAAAAAAAAAGGCACGCACAAACAATGCTTCTTATGGGATGCAAGCAAGCCCCATCATTTATAGATTGACAGATTCATATGTTCATAACTTCGGGTTTTTTTTTTTTTCTGAGGACTAGAAGGTTAAACTCATTTCCTGAGACTGCAAGATTATGTTGTTTTATCTAGGGTTTATAGCTTTTTATGTTTACTCATGTGTGTCACAAATGCTTATGCTCTGCCCCCTTTGTTACTTTCTAATAACTTTACTGATCACAAAAATTATGGATAAAATAAAAAAAAGAGTATCAGAAAATTTTATTTGGATACAAAAAGATAAAACCAGAAAGTTCTATACCAGTGTTGCTTACTGGCTTACTTGAACCTATCACTTCTAAGGGCATGGAAAACTTGCATCGCCATGGATGCTGGGAACCCCCATCACCTACAGACTGACAGATTCATGTATTCATGTTTTTGGGCATTCATTTTTCTAGGGTGTACAGAAGGTTAAACACTCCAAACGGTTAAACTCTCCAGGCCTTGGTAGTGGCAGGAGCCTTAGCACTAGGTGAACTTTTGCCTCCACAATCTGCAACCAAAAAGAGTTTCACAAGAACTTGAATATTATAGAACATAACAATAAATATAGCGATACGATATATTATGATATAGAATTTCGATTTATTTATCACAATTCTATTCTATATTATTCACAATTCTAATTGGTTAGTAAACTCAAATACCTTGCCAACTCTGAAATATGATGCATGGTCCAGAGTGTTATCCCATCACACTTGTGTTGAGTGAATTAGTGTAGTTACTCCTTCTATCTACATTTGGGTATTTAGGTCAAATATTGAATCACAATAATCTGTTGATAGAGAGATAATCTCATAGTCTTGGCCCCATAACAAAGAGATATGGATCCATAAATAAAAAGATCATAACAGTCAAATGATTAGTACACCACTTCAAGAACCCCAATCAATTCCTAAATATTTCGGGGTTCACACCTCATTTTGTGAAGCTGAGACCATGAAATCATAAGACTTCACTAGAAAGCATGTTTTTCAAATAACTTTTTGAATTTTGTAGAGATGGGTTATTGTTCTTAGGTGATTATCAAAATAGCCCTGATCTTACATTTTCATATTTAGCAGAGATGGTTTTTATTTTTATTTTGTTTTGGGGACCATATGAAGTGGAATAACTGAAGACTCTTTAGAAGAGAAAATCAGAAAGAAAGACATTTTAGGGAAATAAAGTTACTTGCAAGTTTCCAATCCAGATCTCCATTTTCTGTTGGAAAATCAATGTCACCAATTTAAGTGATCAATCCTAGTCACATTACAAAGTCCTTATATTTAACAAGAAACAGTTAAAAAAAGGTTCTTAAAACTCATAATTAATATGTCATTTTATCCATTGAACTAGAGAAAGAAGATATAAAAACCTTCTCAATGGAAATATTTTCCACCCAATTTCAAACCATGTTATGTATAGTGTTAAATTTTTCAGTAATTGAAAATCTATTAGCTTTTCAATATGTTTAAAAAAATAAATTTTTTTTGCAGAGAAGGCATTCGAAAAGCCTCACTTCATGTCCAAACCGGAACCAATGGCAAATCCTGCATAAAAAATGCTCACAGCCTCTCATAAGAACAATGCCTCTCTGCAATTCTTAGCCTCTTTGCATAATCTCAGGACAATAATTCAGTATCAATATGTCATAATCTTTAACTCACCGCCAATTTTTGAAGTTACATATACACTATATATTATATATATCAGATAAAATAAAAACAAGGATATGAAATCTCATTTTTAAAATGAAAATCAAACACCTTTTTATTGCAGCATTAAAGTAGTTCGAGTGCTGAAACATCTCAAACTCCATATGCTCTCCTCCTGTACTTTTAAACTCTTCTTGACACCAACCGCTTTCCTTATTCTGCGATGCTGACATGCTATTTAGGAAGGTGAGATTCCATATTGATATTTCAACGCAAACAACACTCTTCCATGTAAAATCTTTAATTGCTTAGATAAAACTATTATAACTCTTGTTAATATTTTCCAATATATTCTCATTGCTAGCTGCATAATTCTTTCTTCCATTCTTCACAAACAAACTTTAATCATTGTCCCATAACAAAACTATGCCATTAAGGCCTTGCCGTGATGGTATTTAAAGCAAAAGTAAGAGCAAGCAAGAAGCATCTATAAGTTTAAACTGTACAGAGTTTCTCACCATGATACTTTTCTTTTCCAATGACAATTCAGTTCATCTCACAAAATTTAATCTAACATTTCAACCTCTCATTCTGCAATTTTTTTTTTCTTTATGGAAATGAACTCGAGATTACAAATAATAATAATAACAACGCAGAGGAGCACACACTTGCGTGTGCTCACACAGAGACAGAGACAGAACAATCAGAACTCAACCTGTAGTTCTATGGTGAAATTTCGATCAAGCAATTAGAGCACATCATGATAAAATTTCAGAGAGAGAGAGAGACAGAGACCTTTAATCGTTTATGAAGACGAGAGAGAGAGAGAGAGAGAGAGAGAGAGAGAGAGAGAGAGGCTCAAGGTCCTTGAGGATCTCTGAATGCAAGCGATCGAGATGGCGCTTGGCGGAGTCCAAGAGCGAAGAGGCCAATTCCTTCAGTTCCAAGATCGGACTTAGTGTTTTTTGATGAAGAGATATAGATGATGCTACAACGTTCTTGCTCTTGTTGCCATTGGTGTTGTTCCTTGAGGATAGAGTCAGTGTTGAAAAGGCCGTTATACCACATAATGAACACAAAAATTACACCGATAAATAAGCATTTTTGAAGAACAAATGTGAACAATAGATTGAAAACCAAATCAATGAGATTGAAATCGATTAATTGATCAAGCCTGGATACTGAAATCACTATTGAGAGAGACGATATGAGACTCCTTGGGGACGAAATTAACAAAGCACCGATTAGAAGTGTAGATCAAGAGTCTATGAGATCAGATTAGGGATCGAAATCAACAAACCCCCGATTCTATGGAGAAGGAAATTAGGGATTCGATCGATCGATCGATCGAGAGAGAGAGGGAGAGACAGATAGACAGACGGAGCCTTTAAATGAAATCTCCCAACTATTGAAGTTCAAAGAATGCAAATAAAATAAAATAATGTATTAGTTGAGTTTATTGGGAACAATTAAAATTGTAGATAAAAAGTCAGTAATTCTTTTACAATCAAATAGATTTGTCTCAAAAATGTAATAATATGATTAAATATATTTTTTTTTCAAAATTCTTTTATTTTGTTCTTAAAAGTATAATTTTTGTAGATAAATTATTTTTGTTCATAAAAATTTGTTTCTAAAATCTTAATTTCTTGTAGTGCTTGTTGGGAATAGAAAAAGTCGTCCTCTGTCATTCATGGGTGTAGAATAGAGATGCGAATTTGGGAATTGTATATTTTATATAAAAATTAAATTAGAATATTTTATACAACCACACCTATTTAGAGAGTGTAATTAAAAAGTAGTAATGTATATATAATCACACTTTAATTTAAATGTGTGATTAAAAAATATATATATAATCACACTCATTTAAAAAGTGTGATTAAAAAGTAGTAGTGTATATATTATCACATTTTAATTAGACGGTGTGATTAAAAAATATATAAATAATCACACTTTAATTAGAATGTGTGATTAAAAAATATATATATAATCATACTTATTTAAAAATTGTGATTAAAAAGTAGTAGTGTATATATAATCACACTTTAATTAGAAGGTGTGATTAAAAAATATATATATAATCACACTTAATTGAAAAGTGACATAATAAATAAATATTATCACACTCAATCAAATTAAGTGTAATTAAAATATCAATCTAATTTTTTTTTATCACATTTCCAATAAAAGTGAGATATATATATATATATATATTTTTTTATCAAAGTGTGATCTTTAAATATTTTTGTAGTAGTGTTCACATTGCACTTGTGAGACTAGATTCAGAACCGTGGGAGTCCGAACTATGAGGCATTTCTTTTCAAACCCTTTTCGAAAGGCAGGGCGTGGAAAAAGGCGAGTCCATAGTTTCTGGAAACTCTGCTGGAGACTTAGAGAACTTGACTCGAACTCGTGATATGTTATTTTATCTACACTTATGTGTTTCTTTGCATTTGCATTTGCATCGGTGTGCTTAAGTCACAGTGTTTGCCATCTGCTATTCCTGAATGGTTTGCCGGAGGATCACTTAGAAAAGCTTGCCAAAAGGCTGACCAGTTGCGGCTCTGCCACGATGGGAACATAACCCTTGGATCTGGACTACCGCTGTACTGCTAGATCCTCCTTTCACTTCTCGGTATCAGGCGTGAGAGGTATATTAGGTAGTCTTACTGAGGTACCCTTTTTGATCAATCGACCTAGTTGCATATTAGAAACCATAGAGACTGTTCCAAACTAGGATAAGTTGCCCACCCGAAGGCAGGATTGTATGAAACCGCTTGTTTGCGTAGTGAATCCCTAGTTCTTGACGAAATTAGAACAGGGTAACCCTACCCCATCATAGGGGTGTTTTGGTTCTCACTTTCTTGATACGTGCTTTTAGAGTGAAACTCTGCAGGAGTGTATATATCAGTTGCAAGTCTGGATATCAGTTTGAGGGTATCAGTTTTGGGGCATAAATCAGTGTTTGAGTACAGTTCTCCAACTTGTGATTGCAATTGCGTGTTGTTTCTGTCTAAGCCGAGGTGCTGTGCAGTTTCTAATTTTTGTTTCTTTTTGCTTTATTTTCTTTTTGCAAGGTAATTTAGACCAGTGCTTCAAACGAGTCTGTTACCCCCCAAGCACTCTGGACCCGAGTAAGGTGACTTTACCGATCTGGGGATCTTGTAAGAGGACAGCCAGTGTTTGCTTCGCTCTCGTCGATTATAAGACGGAGGAGAGTTTGACACAATTCACCGGTTCAACAAACACCCACACCCACACCCAATCAGGGATAGTTTTCTACTTCCACTTCAGTAAGAGAGTATTCACCTGTTCAAATGGCTCAGTATCCAACCGGAATAGAAGACTTGCTTCGGAACCTCCAGCAGACTATTGAGAACATGCAGATAGATGCTGCCCACCAAGCAGAAGTCACCGCCCGCTAAGCAAAAATTGCAGCCCATCAAGCTGAGTTGATCGCCAGGCTGCAGCAATAACAGCCGGAATAGGCAATGGCCTCTGCATCTCATCCACCTCTTGCAAACCTTCCAGTACTCAGAGCTACTATTCCCACAACTAATGTCCAGGAAAATGCGGGCATCCCAGTGGGTCTGATTCCACTCCAGACCTCCAAAGCACCGGTGTACCAAACGGAGGCCCCTTTTGAGTTTGAGGTCGACCCTACTGCTTTGAAAGTCAACAAGCTAGAAAAGCTCTTCAAGCGGGCACAGGGTATGAATACAATCCTAGATATAGAGGATGGTTATACTGATGTAGCAGTGACCTTGCCGGACAGATTTAAGATGCCGCATATAGACCGTTCTGATGTTTCAGGGGATCCTATGGTCCACTTGCAGCTCTTCTCAGATATTTTGCGGCCTATGGGTTTGTCTAGACTCCAGAATGTGTCACTCTTCGGTCGGACCCTGTCAGGTATAGCGGGCATTTGGTACGCCAAGCTGGGATGAAATGGCTGAGGCCTTCATAGCGCAGTACTCCTATAATACCCAAATCGAGGTCACAACTCGTGATCTCAAAGCAACTCGTCAAGAGCCGAATGAGGGCTTCTCGGATTTTGTGACTCGGTGGAGGGCCAAGGCCTCAATGATGACAACTCGGCCATCCGAGAAAGACCAAATCAGAATGATAGTCTGCAACCTGTAGGGGAAATTACTGCAGAAAATGATTGTCTTGCCTTGTTCACATTCGCTGATCTCCATGAGATAGGAGTTCACATTGAGGATCCGATGAGACAGTGTTTGATCAATGATGAAAAAGAGCAACCCAAGAGGACTTTCACACGCAGTTCCAATGCGACTACTAGTGGTAGTGCAGCTGCAAGGCCTTTTGATGTGGGTATGGTCACCACCACACCGAAAACTACCAACCCCTTTGCCGGTACATCCGATACAACCTCACAAACCTCGAAGCACCAACCCCGAGGCCAAACGGTTTTCACTCCACTATACATGTCTCTATCTGCAGCCCTGAGAGTCCTGATCAGAAAAGGGCATCTGAAGCCTTTAGAATAACGCCCATTGCCCGATCCTCTCCCTCATAAACATAACCCGGCCAAATATAGCGTCTTTCACCAACAACATGGTCATGATATTGACCAATGCTTTAGACTTCATCATGAGATTCAGGATCTCATTGACAACAAAGTGATAACACCTCCTGAAAAGCCCAATGTCACTACAAATCCTCTCCCCCCGCATAACCAAGCCCCTCCTCCTTGACAAATAAACCTCGTCCACACACTGGTCGTCCCTTACGACCCTAGTATATACATTACTCCCTCCTACCTACCTAAGCCGGTGCTGTTCATCCCGAAAAACATAGATTTGTGCGTGATGAACGTGTCCACGTTCCAACCTGAACCTGTGGTGGTGACTGCGGTAGATGAAGGTAGGCTAGCCTTGGCGGAGAATGAGAATGCCAGTCCAGTGCCTGAGGGCTTCGTGGATTTATCTAATGAGGAATACAACCCGTGCCCCTACATTGTGCCAACCAATCAGGCCAAACCAGAGTTGGAGTTGCCAACAGGGATGGAGGTCAGTGTAGTCCGGGAGGATGGACCAAGCCAGGGATTGAATGACTTAGCTGACCTCGAGGAGGACATCAACAATCTGCAGTTCTTCGATGAGCAAGATTTAGGAGATGCGCAAATTAACTAGTTTGATTTGAATGGGCCAGCAGATAATTCTGGCTGGCTCAGTGATGAACCTGTGTGGATGAGGGATTTCAACCAAAGCTGGAACAGCTAGAAGCATGAACTGCTACAAGGCCGGAACGACCGAGGACAAGGGAAATTGTTGGGAGCGCCGTTATCAAGAATTTTGCTCAAGAAATGGGCATCATTGTTAATACAAGGCAAGAAGCCGCACTGAAGTAGTTTGAACAGGCTAGGGATGGAAATAGTCAGGAAGCTGGAAAAGCCAAACACCCTGCAGGGGATGACTGTGATGTGAGAGTAATCACAATGGAACCGGACAATTGCCTGTCAGTTATCGGAGGAGTATGGTGGGAAGATGATGACCTGCATCTTGCCTAAACAGACGAAGATTGGGGCTAAGACCTGCCCGACGACACTTGGTATTATGAGGAAGTGGATCATATGACTAGAACCGGTCGGTACTTTAAGCCCCCACACTTAGACCAACCAAAAGCATTCGGAAAGGATAAGAGGCTGAAAACAAAGGGAAAACAGTTGGAAGAAGAAGCTGTACTGAAGCAACTAAAGAAGATCCAAGCAGACATATTCATCTGGGGGTTGCTCATGGCTTCGCGAGTGCACCAACAAGCCATCCTATCAGCAATGGATAAGGCCAAGTTGTCTATCGACACATCCCCAGAACAATTAGTGGGACTTGTCTTCCCAGGAGGCGCTTCACTGACTTTGACCTTCTTGGATAAGGAATTACTGCCCGAGGGCTCTGCAAAAAACAAACTGCTATACATCTCTGTTCAGTGTAGAGAGAAGTGGGTGTTGGTTGTATTGGTTGACATCGGGTCTGCAATCAATGTTTGTCCGTCATGCATGGCCTATGCTATTGGCTTGAAGCCAGCAGACTTTGTACCTATGGCCCAGGTGATCCGGGCGTGTGACAATACGAGTAGAGAAGTGATGGGAACAGTGCAAGTCAGAGTACAAGTTGGCCCAGCACAACAGGAGATTGAGTTTCACGTCCTGGATGTTTTGGCCACTTTCAACTTGTTACTTGGGCGACCCTGGCTGCACCAAGTAAAAGTTGTTTCTTCCACCTTGCATCAAATGCTGAAGTACTCTCTTGGAAAAGGGGTAGCCATTGTTTTCAGGAATTCTTCTATACATTCTCTGTTGGAGGTCACTACACCAGTACTTGAGATTGTACACGGCGATGATGATGTTTTCTTGTCTGGTTTTACCTTAGCCGAGGCCCGGGTGGTGCAAGATATTTTGGCTATTGATGACGGGTGTGTACGTTAGTGCTCAATTAGTCTACCTCATGAACAAGCTACAACATATACCCGGGATGGGATTAGGAAGGAGCGACCAGAAGGGCGTTACTGTATTAGCCGAAGTGCCACATAACTCTCATTCCTTTGGCTTGGGTTATACGCCCACCAAGGAGGACTGGGTGAGAAAGGAGAAGGATTTGGCAGGAAGAGCCAAAGCTAAGCAAAGTGGGAAGCACAATGAGCTTGTACACAGACCAATTTAGGGAACTCTGAATGGCTGCTTTGACTGGGAGGGAGAAGACTTCCCATTTTGTGGCTTTCCTGCCCATGGTGAAACTCTGAGAAGCAGGGTTTGCCTGATTTGAGATTTTCTTCAATCTACAACTGCAAGAGGATGAACCCTCAGAGGAATAGATTGACTTAGTTGCTGAGGCTGAACAGAGTACAGAGGGTGAGTCTAACGGCAGTGAACTCGAGATAGGAGCAACACTGGCTTGTCTCATTTCGGATCCTCAGATCAAACCAGAGAGCTTGGGGGATGACTTCACCATTTCCATGATCGGAGACCAATCAGGTATGGACCCTTCCGGTGGTATTTTGGATGCATCTAACACACCCTCTCTCATTTGGCAGCTAGAGGAGGGTTTTCTGTCCAATAGCTCTGAATCAGGTAGTGAGTCAGAATCTGATTCCACGGAGTCTGTGGAGTCGAAATCAGATTTCAGTTCTTCAGAGTCGAAGTCCGGTATTCCTGGGGTTGATAACCCGAATGCCGTAGTTTTGTCCAGGTCGTCTTTTTCCTTTCTTTTGAGTCGGTTGTAACTGAGGAATTAGATGAGCTGGATCTTTTGAATGAGAATGTTGCGGCAGTTTCTGAGTACTTCTCTGTGCCACATGTATATTGCATTGATCATGGCTTCTAAAATTTTGATAAAAACGATGAGGAAGGAATTCCTCAGGTTTTGAAACATTTGGTTGATCGAGAGGATGGGAGGTTTGTAAAACCCCTTGTTGATGAAATTATTGCAATTAATGTGGGTACTGAGAAGGATCCACGTCTGGTCCAGATCGGGTCCACGTTGTCTTCGGAGGAACGCGAGTGCTTAGTTGCTTTATTAAAAGATTTCAAAGATGTTTTCGCATGGTCCTACGAAGACATACCTAGAATCAATCCTGAGATTGTACAGCACCAGATCCCTCTTGACCTTGAGGCCCGACCTATCAAGCAGAAGCTTCGAGAGAATATGCCCGGATTGGGCTTTGAAAATTAAGGAAGAGGTCACCAAGCAGATAGACGCAGGGTTTTTGCTAGTATCTGAGTATCCGACTTGGTTGGCCAACATTGTTACGGTGCCAAAGAAAGATGACAGAATTCGGATGTGTGGATTTCAGAGATCTGAACAAAGCTAGTCCGAAGGACGACTTTCCTCTACCGCACATCGATGAATTGGTGGACTTCACCGCAGGCCATGCATTGCTCTCCTTTATGGATGGATTTTCCGGGTATAACCAGATCTTGATGGCATCCAAGGATAGGGAGAAGACTGCCTTCACCACGCCGTGGGGAACCTATTGCTACAGGGTGATGTTGTTCGGTCTGAAAAATGCTAGGGCTACTTATCAATGGGCTGCAACCATGATCTTACATGATATGATCCACAAAGAGGTTAAGGTGTATGTGGACGACATGATTGTCAAGTCCAAGGAAAGAGAGGGACATTACACCGCTTGAAGAAATTCTTCCAACGGATCAGAAAATATCGGTTGAGGCTGAATCCACAGAAATGAACTTTTGGTGTCACAATAGGGGAAATGCTGGGGTTCCTGATTACACAAAGGGGCATTGAGGTCGATCCTTCCAAAATCAAGGCCATCCTAGAAACGCCACCATGAAGGACTGAAAAGGAGGTGCGAGGCTTTCTGGGTAAAGTGCAATTCATAAGACGGTTTATTGCAAAATTAACCTTGATTTGTGAACCACTATTTGGCCTCTTGAAGAAAGGAAAGAAATTCTAATGGGATGACCGATGCCAGTTTGCTTTTGAGCAGATCAAGCAGTACCTTCAGAACCCACCCATGTTGTCATCGTCAGAGCTGGGGAATCCGTTGACTCTATACCTGTCAATTACCGACACGACTATGGGCTGCATGCTTGTGCAGGAATCTAAGGATAGAGTGGAGAAAGCCATCTATTACCTGAGTAAGAAGATGCTGGACTTTGAGACCCATTACACCCCGCTGGAGAAGGCTTGCTTAGCCTTGGTGTGGGCTACCAGGAAGTTGAGGCATTACCTACTAGCTCACTCTGTAATTCTGGTTTCGAGATTAGATCCCATCAAATATCTTTTCGAGAAACTAGCACTTACGAGTAGGTTAGCTCGTTAGCTGCTTCTTCTCTCTGAATTTGATTTGAAGTATGTGACTCGCAAGTCTGTTAAGAGGAGAGTGGTAGCTGAGTTCTTGGAAGATCACCCAGTGGGAGGGGACGAAGCGGTAGAATACCTATTCCCAGATAAAGCCATTCTGCAGGTTGAGGAAAAGATTTGGACAATGTATTTTGACGGAGCGTCTAATCAGTACAGTTATGAGATAGGGGTGTTGCTGATAGCACCCGACAATTCCCATATACCTTTAGACTTCAAACTCCGGTTCAAGGTATCTAACAACGAAGCAAAATACGAAGCGTGTATCGTTGGCTTGGAAGCCGCCCTGGAACTAGGGGCAAAATGGTTGTGTCTCAAGCAAAAGGAGACTGGAAGGTTAAGGAAGAAATGATGAAAATTTATCACCAAACCCCGGATGTTCTGATTCTTAGGTTTGAGAAGCTAACCTTCACACATCTATTAAGAGAGAACAACAGGTTCGCTGACGCTTTATTAACTCTATCTTCTATGATAGACATCCTGTTGGGTGTCCGGATGCATCCGATCATTATTGAATAGAGGTATGTGCCGGCCTACGAGTTGATCGCCGCAATAGATGAAGCACAAGATCAAAACCCCTAGTATCATGATATCTGGAACTTTTTGGAAAATGAAGCTTATCCACTAGGGGCAAATGCTAAAGATAAAAGGGCAATATGATGAATGGCTGCTCAATTTATCATCTGCGGGGGTAAGTTGTACAAAAGAGGCCATTTGGGAATGCACAGGCTGTGTGTTGATGCGGAAGAGTCGAAGCACCTAATGGAGGCCATCCACGGGGGAGAGTGTGGAGCACACATGAGCGGAGAAATGCTAGCCCGGAAGATTCTCAGGCAGGGTTATTGCTGGTCAACCATGGAGGAGGATTGTATCGGTTTTGTTCGGCAATGCCACAAATGCCAAATTCATGCAAATTGCATGAATATCCCGCCGTTGAAGCTGTACAATATGATTCACCATAGCCATTTTCAGTCTAGGGAATTGATGTTATTGGGGCAGTTACGCCGAAAGGCTCGAATGGCATGAGTATATCCTGGTGGCGATAGACTATTTTACAAAGTGGGTCGAAGCCCAATCCTATTCCGTGCTGAAAGCGTCGCATGTAGCCAAGTTCATCAGGAATAATATTATTTGTGGTTATGGACTCCCGAATGAGATCATTTCAGACAATGGCTCCCATTTCAAGAGAGAAGTAATCAACTTGTTGGAGAAATACAACGTGGCTTTTCATAAGTCATCCACATATCGGCCACAAACTAACAGAGCTGTTGAGGCTGCCAACAAGAACATCAAGCACATTTTACAGAAAATGGTTGAGACCTATAGGGACTGGCCAGACAAATTACCATTTGCTCTTTGGGGCTATAGGACTTCAATTCGAACATCTACTGGGGCAACTCCGTATTCTCTGGTTTATGGGATGGAAGTTGTTCTACTGATTGAAATAGAGGTTCCGTCGCTGCGGGTTATGGCTGAGTGCCAGATAGCAGAAGTGGATTGGCAGCAAAGTAGGTTTGAGGAACTGATGTTGTTCGACAGCAGGAGGACAAAAGCACTGTACCATGTTCAAGGTTATCAACGTAGGATTGCCAGGGCTTTTAACAAGAAAGTTAAGTCTTGGAATCTCAAGGAAGGGAATTTGGTGCTGAAAGACAACCAAGCTGCCATCTATGATCCTAAGGGCAAGTTCAGACCCAATTGGACCGGTCCTTACATTATCAAGACTATTTGGCCGGGTGGAGCTGTCATTCTTATGGATCTAGATGGCCTAGAATTCTCCTAACCGATCAACATGGACAAGTTGAAGAAATACTATCCTTGAGTGGTTCGCTAGGCCAAAAACCCGGAAGGGCGACCTAGGCAAAAGTTAGAGCACAAAAAATTTGAAATAAGAAAAACTGAGCTCGCAAGGTTGAAAACCCAGAAAGGGCGGTCTTGGAAAAAGTTAGAGCGTAAAAGGAGAGTGTTAATACTCGAGTGAACCCGAACTGAACTACGTAAGGCTTGATTCCCATCTTCGGGATACGTAGGCAACTTCATTATGAAGTTTAGCCATAAACACTTCAAACTCAACTATCTTGTCCATGAGATTGTTTAGGTCATCTTTGTCTTTTCTGTATCTAAGAGTTTGGTTGTGATCTTCACTATGAGAGCTTGTTCAGTAAAGTGCAATGCTATTCAGACAAGGGGCAACTTTCCATTTGCTGGATTTGGGGTTGTACATCTCGAGGATAGATTCCATGTGTGCCAAGTTGTGATCCTTATCGAAAATGGTTTTGAAAAGTTTTAATAAAGTTGATTTTGTTTAAATTAATCATTTTACAACTTAGACTAGTGAGTGGAATTACAACTTAATCCTGATCGAAAATGGAGCCAAAAACATGCTAGAATGATGGTCCAAAGCATGATGCAGGTTAGGCTAGTGAGTGGAATTGCACTACAAGTGCAAGGAGCATGCAAGAGATAACCAAACCAACCCAAAACGGTGTTATGCCATGCTAAAATAAGGCCTAAGACATGCTAAGATGGGGGCCTCAAGGAGGTAGAAAAACATGCTAAATGGGCGAGCCATCAACACAAGCACACAAGAGAAAAGGAGGGGGGACAACCCCCACCCATTTAGGGCCTCAAAACACACTTTCCACCACTGAAATTCCTCTGGAATTCAGTGGTGAAGAGGCCAAACAAAGGTGATCTCAAAGGCGTAAAGAAGTGGCACAAAACAAAGCAAAATAAGGCACAAAATGGGGGTAGACTACCCCCAACACCAAAGAGGCCTCAAACCATCATCTTAAACACTTGAAAATAAAGTTTTTTGCAATTTAAAGTTAGGCCTAAAACATCATGCAAATAGGGCCAAAGACTTAATCAAAAACGAAGCTTTAAGGGGCTAGTTTCTTACCCTTGAAGAACAAGGACAAAGCAGCAACTCCAGCAACTTTTTTGGACCAAAAGCAATCCAAAAACCCTAAAACTAGCTTCAAGGTGCCTCAGCTCCAAAGCAAAGGTGTTTCACTAGGTGTTTGTCTGCAAAAGTGTGAAGAAATGGCACTTTTAGGCACAAATATAGAGAGAAAGGAAGAAGTATAGAGATAGAGGGATATGTATAGCCCTAATATGAATTTCTTAGCCTGAGACAAGAGGGAGGAGGCTCCCTTTTATAGAATTCCAAGCTTCAAGCTTGTTGAACAAGCTAGAAGCTTGGTGCAATCCCTCCATACACGTGTATGGAGGATGTCTTCTGTGCCCAACAGTTGGCACAGCTGGCATGAAAAATATCTGCAGAAAATGCAGAAAAGGTGCCGACCAGTTGAAGTGGTCGACCGACCACTCCCACTAGTCGACCGACCAGAAAAGGTGGTTTGCAGGGAGAAAAAGTGGTCAACAAGGGAGAAAGGTGGTCTGCACAAAGAAAGGAAGGTGGTGGCATGGCTGCCGACCACTTTAGGTGGTTCACAGACCACCTACCCTAGCTGGCCGACCAGAAAACTGGCTGGCAAGGAAGAAAAGTGGTCTACAGGGGGAGAAACTGGTCTACACCCCTGTTCCACTCTCTAGGCAAAGGATAACAAGGCTTGGTTCAAAAACAAACCAAAAAGGAAGCAAGACGAGAGTCCGCAAGGCGAGGCACTCAGCCGGAAGCCCCGAAAACTAGTCTACGAGCACAAAAAGTAGCCTACGAGAGGGAAAGGTAGTCTACTACTACAAAAAGTAGTCTACAGGCCTCTGTTTCCTTCTAGGCAAAGGCAACAAGGCATGGTCCAAAAACCAGACCAAGAGGAGAACGCTAAGAGTTTCCGAGACAAGGCACTCGGCCGAAGGCTCCGGAAACCGAAAACTAGCCTACAAGAGGGAAAAGTAGTCTACGACTACGAAAAGTGTCGTACAGGCCTCTCTCTCCCTCCAGGCAAGGTCAACAAGGCATGGTCCACAAACCAAGCCAAAACACAAAGAGTTCAGAGGCCCGGAGGCAAGGCACTCAGCCGAAAACTCCACAAACTCGAAACAAGCACAAACATGCACGATCATCAAGCGCTCAATCGATGACGTCTGAGTCTTAAGGTCGGTCAAAAATGGGGTGCCTACAGTTGCCCCTTTTTGACAGAACTCAGAAGTCAAGAAGTGACGGGAGTGAATGTCAAAGCCCAGAGACGACCCATTTTTGACAAGGCCGAAGACTTAGACAAACAGGCAAGATAACAAAGAGATGCGCCCGTAGGCCGGGGCAAAATGCAAAATGATACACAATATAACGAAACGATGCAATGTAAATGATATATAATATAACGAAATAATGCAAATGATATGCAATGTAATTGAATTATCAAACCACAAACAGCGCAAAACCACACAAATATCATAAAGAGATGGAGATGCAAAATCAAACTACGTTTAACATAGAAAAGGTGCCGGAACCCTCAAACCATAATTCTCTTTAGTGGAGTAGGCATATGCACAGGCAGAACTATCTGATTCATAGAAAGAAACAAGTAATTGGGTGGCATGATATAAGTGAGGAATGATCTACTGTGGAAAGATCGTGATCCTACATGCTGAATGCAACAAAACAAAGTATGATGCAATGAATGCAGTGGATGCAGTGAACAAGGCACGCAGCCAAACCACATTTCTACCTAGAAAAGGCATGGACACAAAACAGACCACGTCTAACACAGAAAACGTGCTGACACCCTTAGACCAAAATTCTCTTAGTGGAATAGGCACGTACACATAATCACAGAACCATGTTTTAACGTGAAAAGTATGGGCACATGCCAGACTAAGCTTAACATGGAAAGGATGCAATGCAATAGATGCAATAGATGTGTGCGATAGATGTTATGCAACACTTATGATAGATACGATGATGCGGCTAGGAAGTGATGCTCTTGAAAGTACCATATAGGGGCAATTGGCGATGACTCACCTTATGCTGCTAGGGATCTTCCTCTTCTGCATCTTGCATTTCCGAACCACAAGTACTACTTTTCTCCCTGACTATGGTCGCAGCTCTCCCTATTCTCCAACAGGGTGACAGACTAGGTTGGTTCAGTATCCAGAATTGAGGCGCATACCCGCTACCTCAACCTATGGGGCTGCCATATAGATTTCAAGCCGAGGATACACCCTTGGGTATTGAAACCAGACTTTAGTCTCGGAAATTCCAAACATTTGCATTTTAGGCATCAGCCATTCGAACTCTAGTTTCCACCGTCTCAGTTGATCTCCTAGAAACTCATTGTAAACACAGGCAGGTGGCTATACCAGACCATTGGAAGTCGTTTGGGCACGACAAACACCAAAGGAATTGCACCTTCTGAGGATTTAATGTCTCCTAGACCAAAGAGTGCACAAGACAGTGCGAGTGGAGATGCAGGATTTAAGGTCTCCTAGACTAGAGGATTTAAGGTCTCCCAGACCAGAGAGTGCACAAGACAGTGCAAATGATACAAAAATACAATGTGCACAAGACAGTGCGATGCTGAGTGAACGCACAAAACAGTGCTAAGAAAATGCACAAAACAGTGCAATGCAGGTTGAAATGCACAAGACAGTGTGATGCAATGCACTAACAAGTACAGGTAAGGTGCACAAAAAAGCGCGAGCAATGCACTAACAAGTGCAGGTAAGGTGTGCAAGATAGCGCGATGCAATGCACTAACAAGTGCAGGTTAGGTGCGCAAGAAAGTGCGAGCAATGCACTAACAAGTGCTACAAGCATTTTCTATGCAAGATGAGAGCATGTAATGAAATGCACAAGATAATGCGAGTGTAAACGCAGGATTTTAAGGTCTTCTAGACCAAAGAATGCACATGACAATGCGATGCGCAAGAAAGCGCGAGTGTAAATTGCACAAAACAGTGTGATGCGCAAGAAAGCACGAGTGTAAATTGCACAAAACAGTGCGACGCGCAAGAAAGCGCGAGTAATTTTGAAATGCATTAAACAGTGCGATACGCTAAATAGCGCGAGTGATTTGAAATGCACTAAACAGTGCGATACGCTAAACAACGAGAGTGATTTGAAATGCACCAAACAGTGCGACGCGCTACACAGCGCGAGTGTAATGCAATGGATAAGATAGTGCAAGTGAAACACAACCACAAGATGCACAAGACAGTGCGAGTGAGATACAAAGTGTAAGTGCACAAAATAGTGCGAGTGAGATACAATGCACAAGAAAGTGCGAGGAAGGTGCACAAAAGAAGTGCGATAAAATGCATCTTCCATGCAAGTAAGGTGCACAAAAAAGTGTGATAAAATGCATTTTCTATGCAAATGAGGTGCATTTTCTATGCAAAAGATACGAGCATTTTCTATGCAAGTATGGAAGAGTGCATTTTCTATGCAAAAGATACGAGCATTTTCTATGCAACTTTGAAAGCACATTCTATGCAATATTGAAAGCATGTTCTATGCTACACTGAAAGCATATTCTATGCAAGAATCATGAACGATGCGCGGCACGCACGCAACAGAAATGTATATGAAAATGCACATTCTATTCAATAGAGGGGCATCAAATATGTACTTTGGTGCCTCCGATTTACCTCTCAGAGGACTTTGCAACACGCTTAGCTCAAAAAGGGTACACCCTGTTCATACTGGCGAGGGGTAACATCTACTGTTGCTTTAATTGTCATTCTGACTTGAAGTAGGCTTAAGCTTGGGGTCGAGATACATTCATACTCCAGAGAAAGGCAAGGCCTGACAAGATGCACTTGGAATGCAGTCTCGGAATTGGCTGGAGTTGAAACACACTAAGATGCTCCAAATTTTCCCACTTTTCTTTTGCTTTGCAGTCCGGAACCTATATAGCTTCAGATAGGTCCTTGTTCTACTGTTCTCGCATGACCTGAGTTGAACCCTGCAGTTTATGAAAGAAAGAATCTTGTTTTGCACACATGTGGAGAATGGCACAGCATTCTAAGCATAAAACGATTTGTTTTGAAATTGAAATGAGAAAAGGGTTCTCAACTGGGTATTGAGCCTACGACTGACCACAGCCAAAACGACTCAACAAAGAGAAAGACAAGGTAAAACAACCTAAACACATCTATAGACACCTGAAACGACTCAAAACAAGAATCGAGACAAACAAAAACACACACACACAACACTCAGATGTGTTCCAACAGTGGGAGACTTCTCAGTTCACGAGGAGCCTATTTGTTCGGGTAGTGCTTCCTACCCTTTCTCATCTGTGATTCTCACATCACTCTGGCACTCAATCTCTTTTTCTCTGAAAAAGCCCTTTTCTCACTTTTCCCTTAGCTCACATCTCTCTATTCTTCAGTCTCTCTTATTTTTTATCCCTCCCCTGGGTGGTTGACGGATAAATAGGAAGTTGTGGGCTCTTGCCCCTAGCATTCTGCTAGATTCTCATTATTTCGCTGAGAACGGTGAGCTTCTCCCGCAGAGGGGTTGTGGTGTGACTAGATGTGCAGCAGATCAGCAACTGACATCGATTGATGATGCGCTTGGCCAGCTCGGATGTGATCAGATCTGTCCAGATGAGGGAGTGGAATATCTTCATCCATTCCAGTTCGTGCTTTGCACTTAGCTTGATACCTCGCTGCTTGGAGGATGAGAGAGCTTTCCACCATTTGTTGTTAGCTTCAGTTGTGCCCTTTTCTGGCAAGTGCAGTGCCCTTTTTGGCAAGCATGGTGCCCTTCCTGGCAAGTGTGTTGACATTGGGAAAAGACAGAACACCTGACTCAACAGTGCCCCTAGTTCATCATTTTGACCAAAATGAGAGTTAGATTAGCATACTTGTTCAACTTTTTGATTTGAAATCATTCAAGTCAAGCTATAAGCACTGAAAATTTTCCTTTTTCGAGTCCAAGAAATGGTCCAGCTTTGGAAAAATGGAATAATTTTCGAGAGAAAATTAGTCAACCTCATTAAAAATTCTCAAAAATTGTTTTTACCAATGGCCACTGCTCGACCAACACAGAATTTACACTTGAGATGCACAACCTCAGATCCAAAACAATGGAAAATTGCCCCTTGTCTAAATGGCATTGCACAGCAACGGAAAGTTGCCCCTTGTTTGAATGGCACCACAACGCACTGTATGGCAACGGAAAGTTGCCCCTTGTTTAAATAGCACCGCAGCACACTGTAACCAGTTCTCATAGTGAAGATCACAACCGAACTCTTGGATACAGAAATGACAAAGATGACCAGAACAATCACATGGACACTATCGATTTGGAAGTTTTTATGGCTGGACTTCAGAATGAAGTTGCCTACGTATCCCAAACATGGGAATCAAGCCTGACGTAGTTCCGGGTTAAGGTACACGCGGGTATTTAACCTCCTTTTGTGCTCTAACTTTTGCCAAGGCCGCCCTTTTTGGGTTTTGTAGATGTGCCCGAACGTCCCGGCTCCACGCGCGAATGGCGCGAAATCCGTTTTGTTCATTTAGCTACTATAGTTCGAACTCAATGTCACGGTTCTGAATCTAATCTCGTAAAGTGCAATGCAAGACCGATAAATCACCAAAGAGTCCAAATCAGGCAAATCGTTTTGGAAAACTGATTTTAATAAAGAAGTACCAAACATAGACTGCTTTGCCAGATATAGAGTCACCACCTAAATATTTTGTTTTGGGAAATTTAGGAAATCCTGACTCGTGCCTAAGGCCACATGCCCGTCATCACCAAAGTTGCCTCGGCTCGGGAACTTGGGTACGAGAGGGGAAGGTCATGCAATGAGCACCCCTACTTGCCCGATCAAAGATCGGCCTTTACTAACATGATATTTTGTTTTTGAAGACACATGTGTTCTTATTCCGGTTATTAGCAAGCTTACTACGTGATGCGCACCGCATACAAGTATAGACTAGATCGCCTAAGTTGGAACAAAACATCTCATGTTTGTTTGAAAATGGTTTGAAGGTACTACTCGCAAGTAGGCTAAGACGTGGATTTGCCACCCTCAAGTGGGCTTAAGAAAACATGATTTTGCCACCTCAAGTGGGCTTAAAACTCGCATTTCGATGAATTGTTCTAATTCAAGTAATCCAACCTTCACCCACAGGCATTCAGGCAGTTATATCATTTAAGCAAATAGCCTCATGGCAAGCATGCTATCATGG
The DNA here is from genome assembly GCA_030407325.1 of Camellia japonica. Lineage (NCBI taxonomy): Eukaryota > Viridiplantae > Streptophyta > Magnoliopsida > Ericales > Theaceae > Camellia > Camellia japonica. The sequence continues at coordinate 112,559,224 of JAPPVO010000016.1, forward strand.
CAATACTCACACTCATGTAAGATGCTAAAGCATAAACACTTGCAGTGTACTCCGAGCCAAAACAGAGAACTAGTTAGAAATCATGCGTGATCCTAGTTCATATTAAGATGGCTAATGCAACACATGCAAAATGCAACTAGAAATAGGCTCGGCTATTCTAAGATGTCAAGTGAATGCAGTTAGATAACATGTATTCAAATTGGAATTGAAATACTATGCACTTTGTATGATGCGCTGAGCCCGGTGCATGCAAGACAGATGAATGATGCACGCATGCGAAGCATAAGGATGCTAATTGAAATATGTCTTAAAACTAACCATCAAAAGCTGATAAGTAAAAGGGAGAAAGACATGGGATTGGAAGACATTCACACACTCACGCACACTTATTACAAAATTCGCCCTCTCGACGGAGGGTCCGAATGAATAATACAAGCTAGCTACGCTAAGCTATTTTAACTAATCTAACAATCTAATTAGACTAATTATTACATAAACAAATTGGAAATTAGCTAACACTAAGTTAATTAAGAATTTACAACAATGAATTAAATTAGCTAACACATTAACTAATTAATTACAAATTAACTAACTATACAAAGCAGTTAAAATGGCCTCGAGAAGAGGGGCAAATGCATGCTCGGTCGGCTTCGCTCGAAAATCCATTGACATGCCTCATGTTGCCTCTGTTTGCACACTTATGCACCTCTGAAAATTATGCCAACTTCTGTGATGCTTCTAAACCACCTCATGGACACTCTGAGAGGCCATCGGGCAAATGGTATGGTCATCGGCCAAGGGATAAGGGTCATCGACCACTTTTGAGTCCATCAGCCAAATATTGATAGCTGATCGGCACACTAGATAGCCGATCGGCCATCTCTTCCTGCAAACTGCTCCTTTTGCTACAGCAGAGTACAAACAGAGGCATGGCAATACATTTGCAAGAAAATGTTGTGCAACCACACCCCCTTATCATGTTTGAAACTCAAAGGAGTGTAGTGCTCGACTCTCAAGCCATCAATCATGCATTCCAATGCATGATGGCCAAAGAGGCCAAGTTGCACAAATCAATATCACATGAATGCACAAAAACACATAAATGCCTTAACCTCTATCATGCATGATCAAGAGGGTCGACGACCGAGAATTGAGGCACGTTTCATCACTTCAAGCATGAAACGTCCCTCGTTTCTCGCGTTCGGTTTAAGACCCCAAACCAAACACAATGCAATGCATGCAACATGGAGATGCTATGCAATGCAACATAAGCATGCCAAATGCAATGTAACAAGCATGCAACCTAAACATGCAAACATGCAATGTACCAAGCATGCAACAACATGCAAAAATCATGCAATGCGACAAGCATGCGACAACATGCAATGCGACAAGCATGCAACAACGACAAAATGGGACAAACATGCAACAACATGCAAGATGGACTTAAACCAAAATGGACAGACCTCAATCATGCCCAAATCAGTGGCCAAAATGCTATGAAATGATGGCATGAAATGTAAGACAAGCATGCGTGCCAATTGGCCTATCAATTAAGCATAAGAACACAACTCTCAAAGGTGCTCGAAGAGCGACAAATGCAAGTGACCACACTATAAGCTCTGAAATCATGCATGGAATGATGCCAAAATAACCGAAAAAACAAGTAGAGCATATTAAGAGGTTCGAAGCCCAAGGTTAGCAAAGGGACTTACACCACGGCCATGCAAAACAAGCCCCAAAGGGCCAAGGGCAACCAAAACAGTCCCAAGGCAGGTCAAAATAAGACCAAAAACATGCTTGAACCTAGCCAACACAAGCTAGAACAAAAGACCAAAAGCATGAAGCATGCAAGGCTAACAAGGGGTGTTACACTACACCTATCAAAACCAAACATGGCATGACTTTAACCACAAAAATCAGAGTTATATCATGGTAAAACAAGACCAAAAATGCACTGAAATGATAGCCCAAAGGCCTAAGCATAGAGGCATACACAATGATCCATTCTTGAGGCATAAAGAGCCAAACCTCCTAGGCATTAAAAGAGTGATAAGCACAAGTGTATGACCATGACATATGCTCTAAAATTATATAACAAACGATGCCAAATCATGAAAGTAGCCCAAGCAATGCATGCTAGTGGCTTGGAGACTCAAAGCTAACAAGCTAGAATGCACTATGGCTATACAAAGCATGGCATGCATGACCAAAACAACACAAATCAGAGCTTAAGCATGGTAAAACAAGGCTAAAAGCCTCTTGGAGTTGAGCCAAAATATGCAAGAATGATGGTCTAAACACAAGATGCGTGTTAAGGCGATAGAGAGGATTGCACTACAAGTGCATGGTGCATGCAAGAGGCTATCAAAACCAACCTTACACAGAGGTATAACATGCTGAAATAAGGCCTAATACATGCTAAGATGGAGCCAAAACAAGCTTAACAAACATGTTACTTCTATGAGCCATCAATACAAGCATATGAGACATAAGGAGAGGGGATGACTCTCTCCTATTTGGGACCTCAAAACCACCTTTCCACCACTAAAAATCCTCTGAGTTTCAGTGGTGAGAAGGCCAAAACAAGGTGGTCCCAATAGCTCAAAAAGGAAGGCACAAAACAAGGCCAAACAAGGCCTAAGAGGGGGTAGACAACCCCCAACACAAAAATGACCTTAAACAAATATTACAAGCATGAAAAATCAGAACTTTTTACAGTAGAAAGTTAAGCTTAAATCAGCATGCAAATAGGTCCAAAAGCTTAAGCAAAAATAGGGGATTAAAAGGTTAGTTTCTCACCCTTGAAGAACACCTTCAAGAACACAACTCCAGCAGCTTTTCTGAGCTTAAACTAGCCCAAAAACACTAAAACCAACTCCTCAGTACCTCAGCAACAAAAGGATGGTGTTCTGGTAGGTATTTGTGTGCAATAGTATGAAGAAATCACACTTTTGAGCACAAACAAGAGCAAATAAGGAGAGAGAGGTAAAATATAGAGAGAGAGTGATATATGTTTTGTATATCAACTTTTCAGAACCTCTGGAAAGGGAGAGGGGTCTCCCTTCTTATAGAAAATCAATTCTCAAGCTTGTTGAACAAGCTTGAGTCTTGATTCAATCCCTCTATACACGTGTATGGAGGATGAGAATTGTGCTCACCAGCTGTCACAGCTGGCACAAAAATATCTATAAAAGCAGGTGGAAAGGTCTCGGCCAAGAAATATAGCTGATCGACCAAGAAGAGTGCCGATTGGCCACCACTTATGGCCGATGGCAAGAAAACAAGGCCGATGGCACAAGGCCTTAGCTGATGGGTTGTAGGGATGACCAACAAGCCACCCTCTTCCCTTAGAAGCAAAAACCACAAGTCCTTGGTCTACAACCAAGCATAAAACAAACAAGTTGAGAGATCCTAAGGCAAGGCGCGCAGCCGAGACCTTCAGGAACTCAAAACGAACACGAGCATAGATGATCATCGAGTGTTCCAACAATGACGTCCAAGTCTTGAGGACAGTCAAAAATGGGGTGTCTACAGGTTTTCAACCTTGCGAGCTATGTTTTTCTTTTCATTTCATTTCTTTTCATTTCTTCTTTTTCTTTTCATCTCTTTTTCTTTTCATCTTTTCTTCTTTTTCTTTTCATTTCTCTTTCTTTTCATCTCTTTTTTTTCTTTTTTCATTTGCTCTAACTTTTGCCTGGGTCGCCCTTCCGGGTTTTCAGCCCAGCGAGCCTCTCAAGGGTAAAAGTGTAACTTTGTCCATGTTGATCAGTTTGAGATCTCAAAGCCATCTGAATCCAGGAGAGTGGCTGTTGTTCGTTAATGTAGGAGCCTATCCAATGGGAGCTGAAGTTGGCCCTCGTGTTGCGGATAGGAACTCGGTTGTCCTTCAGCGATACTTTCTTCTTCTAGCTGCTGGAATTTGGCTTTCTTGCCAATCTTCATTGGTTTGTGGAAAAGACTCATCTTTTGAATCTTCGATCACATCTGACATTTTTGCTCCTAGTTCAAGGGATGCTTCTGATCTAGCTTTGCAAGCTTCCTTTGCTAACATCTAATCTTCTTGATCTGACTTTCTTGCCCCCAGTTCAAGGGCTGCTTCAAATATGGCCTGGCGGGCCTCCTTTGATGTCATACAACCTTATTGCCCCTAGTTCATGGGCTGCTTCAATTCTGGCCATACAAACCTCACATTGTGGTTGACCGTTGAACATTCTGAGTCCAAGTTCAAGGTTTGAAAGCAAAAGGGGTTGAGTCTAGAGGCTGAGAGCGATCCTATGCTGTATAATCTCAAGTGCGATTCCACACAGGTCTTCGCGGGACCATGCAAAACATTTTTGAAATCTTTTAAGGAAAGAGCAAGCAACTATCTCGCGGTGAAGACAATGTAGAACCAATCTGGATCAAGCCAAGATCCTTCTCAGTACTCACATTAACAAGCATGATCTCATTCATTAAGGGCTTAGCATGCCTCTCTTCCTCTCAATTGATCAAATTTTTGAAATCCGAGGAATTCCTTCTCTTTGTTTTCATCACAATGTTTTAAAAGTTTTGAAAAACTTAGGCAATACAAATGATTTCAAGGCACAGAAAGTAGGTGAAAAGCACTGCCGTTTCATTCAAATCTTCTAGCAAAACTGGCTCCAAGGCAGAAACAGACTCAAAAGAAAGAGTGAAAATCACTGCTGTTTCATTCAGATCTTCTAGCGCAACTGGCTCCAAGGCAGAAACAGACTCAAAAGAAAGAGTGAAAATCACGCTGTTTCATTCAGATCTTCTTGCGCAACTGGCTCTATGGTGGAAACAGACTTAAAAGAAAGAGTGTAAAAGACAAACACAAAACAAGATAGTGATGTCCGAGGTAAAACCCCCGAAATCACCCGGCTCTAACACAACAGGACTGACTCGATACAAAAGACAGACCCAACTGACTCAGTACAAAAAGACTGACTCAATACACACAAACAAGACTGACCCAATACCCAAGTCAGAAAGCACAATAAACAGCATTTACACATTGCTCAAAACAGTGCGTGCCATCCCCATATCTAGAGTAAACTGAGCGACATCAGCAGGTGGTTCATCCCCCGATCATATAATCACATTATCCCCCAAGTTCATCGATGTTGTGCTGATAGACTTAGCAGAGCCTGGTATGACGATGACCTTGCTATCAATCAGATCTTGTATTTCGTGGTGAAGACGAAAGCAACTGTCAGTGCCATGACCGGTTTGTTGATGGAAGGCACAGTTTGGCCTGATCATGCTTAATTGGAAGGGGATCCGGGAGAGGCTGAGGCTCAAGGGGTTTGAGATGGCCTTTCTCTATAAGGATTTGGAGGGCTTTGGACAAAGCCATGTAGAGGGGTTGAAGAACCTATGACCTCGGGGTTGATGGCTTGAGGTTTCCGCAGTCATGTTGGATGTACCAGCAAAAGGATTGACAGGTGCTGACTAGGTTTGATGATCTCTGACAGATATAGGATTGAAGTTGAGAGGGGTGTTTCTAGTACGACATCTCTTTCCGTTGTTTGCCCCTTGATTCAGGATGCGCTCATCGTGAGTAGCAAAAGTGTCATCCACAGTTTTTGCAACAACTGCGAGCACTTGCTGTTTGTTTAGTCCTTCGGCTTTCAAAGCCTCAACTGCCCACAGAAGGTGTTTCATGGGATCCATGCCTGCCCCTACTTTGTTCTTTCCACTCGCCTCCACTTTGCCAAGGGATTTGGGTCACTATATCAGAGGTGGGGCCCTGTTGTTGTTGACATGCCACCACCCAGATCTGAGATGACTTCAGGTTGACCATTTTTAATTGCAAGCTTGCCCCAAGATTGGAGAGCCTCTTGGCATGAGATTTCTGGCATGTGATGTGGTCGATGACGGAGCCAATATCCTAAAGGCCAGATCTGCCACAGTTATCTAAAGATCTTCAATCATTTTTATCAGCTCAGAAGTAGTGGGTTCGCAGGTTTGAGATAATTGGGGTTCGACTGCATTCACCATGCATAAGTCCATGCTGACTGGAATGAACACCTCCGGCTTGGGTAAATGGGCTGGGGTGATGTGTATGCTGGGGTCATAGCCAGATGGCGTTGTATGGATTAGATTGAGGTGTGGATGAGCTACTTGGTCATTGGGGTCTTGAGGTGGATCTATAGTCCGGTTGTCGATGAGATTCTGGACCTTATGATGAAGACGGTAGCAACGATCGGTGCCATGACTGCGCTGCTTATGATACACGCAGTATTTGGAGGGGTTATGCCTGGCAGGGAGTGGGTCAGGCAAAGGTTGAGGATCAAGGGGTTTGAGATGCCCTCTTTCCATTAGAACTTTTAGTGCGCTGGTTAGGCTCATATAGAGGGGGGTGAAAGTTCTACCCTGAGCTTGGGTTGGCCTGGCTGTTTGTAGGCTTGGTTTGGCAAAAGGGTCGGCTGTGGTGACTGTATTGATTTCAGTGGGTTTGGGAATAGTGCTACTATCAGCATTGGTACTCCCTGCAAAAACCCTCCTTATTGGTTCACTTGTTCTGGGGATAATCCCTGTGTTGAATGCATTCTCGATTTGAACCCCCAGTTCATGCAAACTTTTGAAAGTGAATAGTGGAGCGACTATTAACTTTTGCATATATCATGCTCGAGGTTTCGCACCACTATCCGCACTTAACCCTCTCAGAAAGGGCGATCTGTCATCTGTGCTGCCTTTGCTCCACCTGCAACAAATTCACAAAGGGAGTAGGATTCTGGTGGGTTGCTTCAAGCTCTTGGGTGGTCATTTCAACTTAGGTATTGTAAGAATACTGATCAACAAAGGCCTCAGCCAATCCTTCCCAGTTCTGCTTCATTGTATTCTCCAACTTGGCATACCAAGTGGCTACTACACCCGACAGGGTTCTTCCATACAGAGAGAGTTTCTGTGGCTTAGTCAGACCCATCGGCTTCAAAACATCCAAGAAAAACCGGATATGTACCATAGGATCTTCAGACCCGTCGAAACGGTCAATATGTGGCATTTTTAATCTATCTGGGAGTCGTATGGCAGCCTCGGTGTACCTATCCTCGATGTTGGGAATAAAGTTAAGGCCTTGTGTCTTTTGAATTGCTTCTCAAGGTTAGCAATTTTTAATGAGGTCGGGTCGAGCTCATTAATATCAAGGGAATAAAGCCTCTCCTTAGGCTGCACTAGGGGTCTGAAAACTCGAGCTTGAGCCAACCCTTTTCGGGGATCTGGACCCTGCAAATCTTTGGCTGGCGGAAGTGGGTCAAGATCAGCTGGGGTCCCGAGACTGGATGTGTGGCAGATGCTCTAGATAGGCATTGCATTTTAACATTGGTCTCATCCTGCACAATCGTTCCCTGATTTAATGCTGCTATCACGGCCACAAACTTCTTCCGAACCCTATGCCATCACGGTCTGCTGAGTTTGAACAAAGGTGATGTGACTGGTGACTGTCGGATCAATTGAATCGGTGAGCCCTAACTGGCCTTTCTTTGCCTTGCCTTGGCGAAGGTAACACTGGTTGCCCTTGAACTGACTCTCTGACCTGACAAAGTCTATCAACATAAGTCCAATGCACCTGGGGGATATTGGAGCCTTCTGAAGCTATGGTTCCCAAACTACCTTGCAAAAGAGAAAACAGACAGCATCTCAGCTTGATTTCACTAGAACGGACATGAGCAAAGCTGAATGACTGCACTCTCTACTGAATTTTGCCCAAAATTTTGCCTGTAAACCGATACCCTCAGGCCGATACTCAAACTTGCAGCTGATACATACATTCCTGTAGAGATACACCCTAACAGCACATATCAAGCAAGTGAGAGCCAAAACACCCCTATGGTGGGGTAGGGTTTCCCTGTCCTAATTTTGTCAGGAACTAGGGTTTCACTACGCACGCAGCGGTTTCAAACAACCTACAATCGGGTAAGCAACCTGTCCTAGTTTGGAATGGTCACTATGGCTTCCGATATGCAACTAGGTTGAATGGTCAAAAAGGGTGCCTCGGTAACAACCGAGGTTTGTGTTCCCATCGTGGCAGAGCCCGTAATCGGTCAGCCTTATGGTATGCTTTTCCAAGCAGGCCTCTGGCAAACCGTTCAGGAATAGCAGATGAGAAACACTGTGACTTAGGTGCACCTATGCAAATGCAATGCAAAGAAACACCTAAGTGTAGACAAAACAACATATCATGAGTTTGAGTCAAGTACTCTAAATCCCCACCGGAGTCACTAGAAACTGTAGACCGCCCGAACTCCGCTCCGCGCGCGAGGACGCGAATTATAGTTCTTAGCTACTACAGTTCGGACTCCTGTCACGGTTCTGAATCTAATCTCACAAAGTGCAATGTAAGACTGATAAATACCAAAGAGTCCAAATCCGGCAAATCGTTTTGGAAAATTGATTTTAATTAAAAATCGCCAAACATGGACTGCTTTTCCAGATTTCAGAGTCATCTCCTAAATATTTTATTTTGGGAAATTTAGGAAACCCTGACTCGTGCCTAAGGCCACGTGTCCATCATCACCAAAGTT
>JAPPVO010000016.1:112572751-112605389 GCA_030407325.1 Camellia japonica
TCCCGTTCCGTTCATATTGGGTTCACTACAGTTCGGACTCAAATTGTCACGGTTCTTAATCTGAACCAAAGAGTCCAACTCTGGCAAATCGTTTTGAAGAAAAATAGATTTTTGAAAAGTAGTGCCAAACATGGACTGCTTTGCCAGATCACAGAGTCGCCACCTAATATTTTTAAAATGGGAAATTTAGGAAACCCTGACTCGGTGCCGAAGGCCACGTGTCCGTCATCACCAAATGCCTTGGCTCGGGAGCTTGGGTACGATCGGGGAAGGTCAGCTATGAGCACCCCCTTTCGCCCGGTCCGAAGACCGGCCTCTACTAACCGTGATATCCGATTTTGAAAACATTACATGCTCTTATACCGGTTGTTAGCCTAGAATTACTATGTTATGCGCGCAGCAAACAAGTATAGACTAGATTGCCTAATTCGGAAATATCATTGCATATCCGTTTTGTCTCGAAAAACGTGTTGGTTTTTGCTACTCGAAAGTAGGCTAAAATACGGATTTCAATGAGTTGTTCCAACTCACGCAATCCAACCTCCACCCACAGGCGTTCAAACAGTTTATCACATAAGCAACTAGCCGCATGGCAAGCATACTGTCATGGCAACATTCACACACATGTGGTATGCTAAAGCGTAAATACTTACATCGTACTCCGTGCCAAAACAAGAAACTAGTTAGCAAGCATGCGTGTCCTAGTTCATGCTAAGTGGCTAATACAACACAGACATAGATGCAATCTAGAGTAGGCTCGGCTAACCCTAAACATGGCATATGAAATGCGCGAGTAGCACGTGTGGGGGCCAGAAAAATATAGGTACAAGCTTATTCGGCCCAACCCACGCAAAGCCCACAATGGGTCCAATCCAAATAAATATCACACCCCCCCTCCTCTATATAAAGGGGGGGGGGGGCATCCCAAGTGAGAGGTACGTCTGTTCTCCCTACACAAAGCACACACCCCTTCTAGGATACATATACTATTTCCTGATTCAAGCACTAACTTCATCATCGGAGTAGTCCCGGCCGGTAACCCCGGTTGGGTGGCACCGACTATGTTCCTCTATGCAGATCTACAGGGGTGAAGCTCTTCTCTTCGTTGGATCTCTACAACATCCATGTGAGAGGATATTTCATGGTCTCACAATTGGCGCCGTCTGTGGGAACGACTAACCGAGATCAACGAAGAACACAACAAATATACTGCTGTAAATAAACATATATGGGTTGCTTTGAGGTTAGTACACTTTCTACAAAAGTAAAATCAATCCCAAGTAATACGGCCCACGGCTGGGTCTCATTTTCATTTTGATTCAACTTGATTTGCAATATACAGATCTACGTACATATAATATTATATATATCTGTGATGTAAGTAAGCATATAGTGGTGGATTGTTTTTTGAATATCAATTTTTGCCTGCTAAAAGCAACAAGAGCAAAATCAAAGCACAGCATTTTCGCTTTCTCTCTCTAAAACTGGGTTTCAGACTTTTGTTTATGGGAGTTTCTTTTCGGCATTGTACAAAGGGTGGCTCTGCCAAATCCACGCCTGTAATTGTTTCTTCATTTAGGAGTTGTTTCTTTATTGGAAGCTTTATATATTTTTATGTTGCTTCGGTAATCGTCCCGGCTGTTAGCGCAATCTTCGCACTCACAGGTAATTTAATATTTTTATTCCATAGACTGCGAGATTACAGCCAATCTATACGGCTCAGGTTAATGCCATAAAAATATAAATATAATATATATATACTTATATATGTACAAATATAATAATAATATACGAATAAAAATTGGTCACACTGAGGCCATCTATACGCCTCATCTTATTCGGCAATATTCCGTATTCGGCGTCGCCATTGGCCCAGTTCATGCCGAATAAATACCAACTTCTTGAGCTCATACAAATGTTGTTCAAAACTTGTTGATTATGTGCATGAAAATAATATTTGTTGTAAGCTAATAACTATTTGCATAAATATTAATATTAACTTGCATTGATATGTGTGTATGGAAGATATCATACTTAGCTTGCCGGACTTGTTTGGCTCCAGAGCTGCATATTATCATTAAATCCTGGCTGGGTCTTCACTAGTTATTATAGTAATTTATGGTCGACCGGCTATATATAAAGCTGATTAGGAACCCCACTTGTAAGTTTTGTTCTCGGTTAAAGTTACAGCTATTAATGTACATTCAGACTATTCGGCTAATGTGTTGCCCTACTAATTGCTTTCCTTCTCCTTCGGCATTTGACTGATTCACTCTCTTCGGCATTCCTTCTTGCCCAACTAATTTTTGAAGTTTGTATTTAAAGGTTTGAAAGCTCTACTATTGGCCTCATAAACAGCACGTTCGACACTTCCTAAACTGACCACAGCTTGGCGCTGCTCCTTAGTATAGCACCCGCACCTCGACGAGCCAAGAGAAGTGTTGATCGGCACCAACAATTGGGTCAAGCTCGACAAGCACCAAGAGGATGGCCGTGGAAATCAAGATATTGCCAACACAAGTGTTTAAATTAACCCACTGCTACACGGATTGACAACATTCCTCGGCAAGTTATTCGGCAAAAATTACGCTATAACATTCCTTATTCGGCACATCATTTTGGCGCTCGGCAATACTGAGAGCTCAGGCAATTGCTCGGCAACGCTCCCAAGCTACTTTGGTTATTTATTCGACCACATGATCGGCTGCACATCGGCCCACACTAAATAAGGGAAGCCGTTTTTTCTCTTTGAAAGAATTTATTTGTATATTGCATATACTAGTTTTTTAATCAAACCCAAAAAGCATGAGCATAGACAAAATAAAATATATATATATATATGTCACAAAATTATGGATTGTAAGTTTTCTCTCCCTTGGAATTGATAAAAAGATATTATATCAAACTCCACAAATTCGGCATCATTCGGCATCTTATCAACTATTCTCTGCATTACCTCGACTTCGGCAACTTATTCGGCAAGTCTTCCAAAACATTACACCGCGACATTACTTAGTCGGCTACCATTTCTTACTCGGCAAGATTGCTCAATCACATTTCTTATTCGGCAACACTTCTTGAAAGTGATCACATGCAAATCATTCGGCTGCCACCTGAATTGTCATAATTTGCTTTCCAAAATCTCGGGCACTACTATTTCGGCATGAAACTAGCATCTTGGCTTGCGAAATCCACATCTGAACCTACCACAGGATTCACATCGGCTCAAAGAGTCCAAACTCACCAACCCGAGGAACCAAAATAACCAAAGCCCGCCGAAAGTTGTGCAACGGATCACATGTGCCGAAAACCGAAATTCACGAAGCTGTCAAAATCAAATTTTAACCATACCAGCGTGGAGTACTCATTGAGACGAGTCCAACGCAACAAACCGCATCATAATCGAAGGTAAAACGAAGCCGTACGAGCTAGTAGAAGTTTGCCCCGAAAATCTTCCATCGTTGCTGAAGTGGAGGAGACAACCAGGAGTTGGCCAACATAACAAATTATTCGGTGGGTTGCGGCTAAGTTACACCTCATCATAGCCAAACAATCAAGTTCAAATATTTAATGAACAAAATATGTACACAAGGCTTGTCATGGCAGAGTGGTTCACGTGTTCATCTTTTATCATAAGTGCACAGGCTCAACTCTTGCCAACCACACTAATTTCCTTTTATTTTTTGCAATATAAGAGCAATTATCCAGTGAATCGCAGAGCACCAGTCTCCACCGCTTTGAGCCATCGGATCTATTTTGGCTACAATTACGCCATCAGAAGTCTGATCACAGCGATCCAATAGTCCTTTCCAGCTATCTGACGCATTCCGAGTCCATCCGTACAGTCAGAATTTGCAAATTCAGCACAAAATAAATATACACATATATATTAAATAAATAAATAAAAATACAAATGAATTGCAGATTTGATTCCGATATCACCAAGCACCTTATTTTTTCTCGGCTTCATTTGATATCGCCACGGCACGAACAGGGGCACGGAATCCGTTTCAAATCATTATCGGCCTACTCGGCAATTTTGGCCCAAGTCAATTTTATTCCTTCCGAATAACATATCTTATTCAAAAGCAATGGGGCAAATATACATTGGACAAGAAGCTCAACTCCACTAAATTGGCAACCACTGCCGACCAAGTTCTTAGCAAACCTAACCCCGAAGGAATGCTGACACACCGCCGACCAAATGATCGGCACAATCGCCGACCCAAGTGTAAACGGACACCGATGTTTTGACACTAGTTACTCGGCAGTGCATCAACTTTACCCGGCAAGATTATTCGACCATTATTAAATTCAACATTATGCATGATCATTATTCGGCCGTGCATCACCTCTATTCGGCTAAGCAACATTATTTGTCAACTTTATGCATCGTCAAACTTTATGCAGCAACATTGGCCACAGTATTCGGCAACTTTATTCACCTAAATTATTTGGCAAAACATTTGCCCACTGGGACATCAGTCGATTTTTTGCTTTCCAATTGGGGCACATCAGCCGATCATCATCTCGGCACCTTCGATATGCATGAATACTCGGCCAACTCGTACAAACATTACAAGGACGATTACTTGAGTTACAAACTTCCGCTCCTTTTCAGACAGCTTCAAGCAAGCGCCCGTTTTGAGGCAATACGTTAAACACTTGGCAGATAGCAGTTTGCATATTTTTACGCGCCGTCATTTTACCAAAGCCGAACCTTCCCTACAACATAGGGCAATGGGAATCTACATTCCTTCCGACTAACACCTGGCATTTGAAAGCAATGGGGCAAGTCTACCTTGGACTAAACGCAAACCGAGCAACTCGGCAATTAAATAGTTGGCCCAATATCTACTTAGCAATTCCATACAAGCGGAGCAATATTATTGGTGATTAACACGTCTACCTTATTCGGTACAGAATACATTATTCAAAGTCCTTGCCACATTGGCACTTAGTTGCCACTTACAATCAGCAAAAGTCTCCGAGTACAGCGCAATCTTCGCACTCGGCACAGAGCGCGCGTTAGTAAAGGCCTACACCTTGCCCGGGGTTATAATACCACAGGTCTACACCCTCACCCGGGGTAATAATACCGTGGTCTAATTTTTGACTGATATATCTACCTTATTTAATCTATCTTGTTTGGTTCAGGTAATCATTTCCGTGTTCGGCCTATAGAAATGTTTCTAGCTCGGCATATAAAAGTCCATATTTGGAAGCAATATTTGCACTTGACAAAATACTACACCATGCCCGGGGGTTAGAATACTGCGGCCTACGCCCATGCCCAGGGGTTAGAATACCGCGGCCTACACCATGCCAGGGGTTAGAATACTGCGGCCTACGCCCATGCCCAGGGGTTAGAATACCGCGGCCTACACCCATGCCCGGGGGTTAGAATACCGCGGCCTACACCCATGCCCGGGGGTTAGAATACCGCGGCCTATCGTTATGATTTATTTGTATTCCTTTCTGGGTTTTAGCTCAACCCCCCACATCTTATGATCAACATATATACATTTATACATACATTCAAAACATATATACATTATACATACATTCAAGACATATGTACATTTATACATACATTCAAGCATACATTCACGCATACATGCAGACATTCATTCATATATTTTATTCATTTATCAAATGTATTCTTTGTCAAAAGACCTAACATCTATTTGCACAGCATAACTCGGCAATAAAAACCCTCATTCCTTCTATGGAAGACAATGAAAGTTTTGGGGCAATTGGGGGGCCAGAAAATATAGGTACAAGCTTATTCGGCCCAACCCACGCAAAGCCCACAATGGGTCCAATCCAAATAAATATCACCCCCCCTCCTCTATATAAAGGGGGGGGGGGCATCCCAAGTGAGAGGTACGTCTGTTCTCTACACAAAGCACACACCCCTTCTAGGATACATATACTATTCCTGATTCAAGCACTAACTTCATCATCGGAGTACTCCCGGCCGGTAACCCCGGTTGGGTGGCACCGACTATGTTCCTCTATGCAGATCTACAGGGGTGAAGCTCTTCTCTTCGTTGGATCTCTACAACATCCATGTGAGAGGATATTTCATGGTCTCACAGACGTATTCAATTTGGAAATTGAAAGTACGATGCAGTTTGTATGATGTACCGAGCCCGGTGCATGTAAACAAATGCATGAATGCACGCATGCATTGCATAAGGTATGCTAATTTAAATGTGCCCTAGTCTACCAACATAAGCGGGTAAATAAAAGGGAAGAAAGAAATGGGGATTGGAAGACATACACCCACTCACACACACTTATTACAAATTATGCCCTCGCTCGGAGGGACCAAAAGAATATACAAATTAACTAGCTACGCAAGCTAATTAAAATATTACAAATCAACTAAATTAATTAAATAAAATAATTAATCTAATTAAACAGTAAATCGCCTCGGGATGAGGACCGGATGCAACACGCGCTCGGGACTGGCTCAGAACCACACTGCCATGCACGGATTGCCTCTGTTTCCTCTACTCTCCTCCTCAGAAAATTACCAAAGTCCCAGGAGTGCCTCTCAGGGCACTGGGGTCACCACCGGCTGGGGTAGGACACCACCGGCTGAAGGAGGAGGCCACCGGCACAAAAAAGAAGCCATCGGCTGTTTGTTTACTGCCGGTCGGCACTAAATAGTGCCGGCCGGCACTGAATGCCTGCAGAACCTGCAACTCACAGCAGCAGAGGGGAAATCTATGCATGACAATATAATTCAAGCCATTTATGCACCAAACACACCCTTTATCATGTTTTGACTCAAAGGAGGATGTGCCTCGATTCTCGGACCACCAATCACGCATTTCCATGCATGATGGCCCAAAGAACCGAGAATGCAACTTTGATTTCAAATGTATGCAAACCAAACAAACCAAAGTCCCAACCCCCATCACCAACTCAAGGGACAAGGAAGGCATGTTGATACAATGCAACCTAGTCATGTTATCTATCATGCAACACGGGTAATGCAATGCATTCATGCAAGCATACAAGCAAGCATGCAAGGTAAGCATGCAAACCAAATAAAAGGTGGACTTAAATATGAATTGGGCAGCCCCTAATAGGCCCAAAATCAGTGGTCAAAGTGCCCAAAAATGAAGGCTAAAATACACACACACATGCATGCAATTATGATCCAACACTTAGACACAAACATGGCAACTCTCAAGCACACTTGAAATGAGTTAAACATGGACAATTAGCATGCATATAAAGCTCTGAAAATCATGCAAAACATGATGCCAAATCATGCAACAAAGCAAGCTAAACATGCAACAAATGGCCCAAGTCTTCAAAGCAAGTCTATGAAGCATTAAACCACACCTATGCAAGGCAATTATGGCATGCATTAATCAACCCAAAACAGATTTTTAGCATGTCAAATTAGGCCCAAAGGACCACTTAGATGGCATCTAAGAGGCTTGAAATCAAAGGCATGCATTAAGGCCAAAACATGGAGCATTCAACATATGCTTTTAAAGCATTAAAGAGGCCACTAAGGCAAGCATACAAGCACACCAAAGGGACTGAAATAGCACGCTAGGTGGTTCCAAACTACCAAAATGAGGTAAGTAATACATGCTACACATGCATACTCAAAGGCTAGCAAGCCTAAAATGCAAAGGGGCCATATAATGCATGCCAAGATCAACCCAAATGACTATGGACAGAGCTAAAACATGGCAAAATAAGCACAAAACATTCACAAATCCAAGCCTAAAGCATGCTCAAATTAGGACTAACAACCTAAGCATGTTAAGGGACCAAAGAGGCATTACAAAGCAACTATGCAAAACATGCAAGGGGTGCTAAAACCAACTTAGAAACATGTTATATCATGGCAATATAAGCATGAAAAACAAACCAAACATGCTCAACACACACTTAAGCACAAGCTCCCTCAAGAAGCCAAATCTTGCCCTTTTCAAGGACATCAAGGAGAGGGGGTGGTCCTCTCCCTCTTGAGACTCTAAGGCATCATCTTCACCACTGAAATCCCTCAAGATTTCAGTGGTGAAGAGATCCTAATACCAAAGTCTCGGATCTCTCACAAAATGGCACAAAAAAGGCCCTTTTCAAGGCCTAAGGGTAGTCAAACTTGCCCAAACCACCAAACACTCTTAATAAACAATAAAGAGGCTTAAGAAACAGAACTTTTATGTGTTAATCACTAAGCACAAAAACAGTTCTAAGCTAGGTAAAAACAAGGTGCAAAAATGGGGTAAAAAGAGAGTTAGTGTCTTACCCTTGGAGCCTCTTCAACAAAGATGATGTGTTGGCTTCCTTGAGCACCAAACCAGCTAAAACTTCAAGAATAAGCTCTGATTTTGGAGGATACCAAGGAAAGGTGGAAGACTAGGTGTTTTAGTGCAATAATGTGAACCAAAACACCTAGAATACCAAAGAGAAAGAGAGAGATAGGATGTGTATCTATTCTAACCCTAGAAACCAGAGCTTGGTTCTCTCTAAAATGGCTAAAATTTTTGTAACCTTAAGCCAAGAAGAGGAGTGGTCCTCTTATAGGCAAGCAAAGCTTGCAAAGCTTACAAGCTAAGCTAACTAAGGGGGTCATCCCTCCATACACGTGTATGGAGGGGAACCAAAACTATACAGCTGTCTGAAAATATCTCATAAAGCAACTGCACAGTGTCCGGCCGGCAAAGAGTGTCATTTTGACAAAACTTAGTGCCGGTCGGCACAAAAGAGTGCCGGTCGGCACAATAAAGTGCCGATGGCAACACCAGCCAGCCGGTGGTGTGTGGGGATGCCTCAAAAGGCATTCCCTGCCCCTCCAAGGCAAAGCACAGGTGTTTGGTGCAAAACCAGACACAAGACGGTTGAGTTCGGAAGTCCTGAGGCAAGGCGTGCGAGCCGAGAACTCCGGGAACTCCAAACGAACACGAACATGGATAATCACCGAGTGTTCCAACGGTGACGTCCAAGTCTTGAGGACAGTAAAAAATGGGGGTGTCTACAGTTGCCCCTCTTTGACAGAACTCGAAAGTCATAAGAATGACGGGAGTGAATGTCAAAGCCCAGAGACGACCCATTTTTGACAAGGCCGAAGACTCAGACAAACATACAAAGCGCAAATGGTTGAACTCGCAAGCTGCCTACGTATCCCTTAGGAATCAAACCAGCGTAGTTCAGGCACAGGCATACAAGCCGCAGATAAGGTATGCGCCCGTAGGCGGGGGCAAGATGCAACTGACGATGCAAAAGGCCGAGCATAACTTATGATCATGCAAAGGAAGCTGTAACGAAGCACACATGTGACAGTTATAAGCTAGCATGCACCAATCTACACTAACAATGCAGAAAGGATGTAAGAGAATCATGCAATTCTCAACACGTCTCACGCGGAGGATACAATACCTGTGCGGCTCGTCCGGTTGCACCGGCTTCAAATGAGCCGTACATACAATATCGTGCCTGCAAAGAAAGCAAACTTAACAGGTACAATATTGTTAGCAACATGCAAATCATGCAAAATGAATGCAAAACGATATGCAATTGAATCTAAATGTAATGCAAATGATATGCAAAACTAATAACAAATATAAACAATGCAAATAATATGTAATGTAAATATGCAATGCAATTGAATCATGATCCAATCATGAGCGGTTCAAAACCACACAAATGTCAGATAGATTGATGGAGGTAACAAGTCCGTATCCCATAGAACAATGTCTGATCTATGAGTAATACGCACGAACACAAGCACAAGTATTGGGTGGATTGACATAAGTGGGGAAACGACCCGCTGATGAGTGGACAATGATCCTAATGCCGGATGCAACAATTACACAATGTAATGGAAATGGATACAATGGATATGGCACGCGGGCCAAACCGAATCTTGCCTAGGAAAGGCATGTACGCATACGAACCGCGTCTAACACAGAAAATGTGCCGCAACCCTCAAACCAAGCTCATCAAGGAATAGGCGCGTACACAGAACCGTGCTTCGACGTGAAAAGTAGGGGCACATACCAGACCAAGCTCAACCTGGAAAGGCGCAAGCCATAGATGGAAGTGATGCAATGAATGCATGCAAATGGAATGGATATGGCACGCAGGCCAAACCAAATCTTGCCTAGGAAAGGCATGTACGCATACAAACCGCGTCTAACACAGAAAATGTGCCGCAACCCTCAAACCAAGCTCGTCAAGGAATAGGCGCGTACACAAAAACTGTGCTTCGATGTGAAAAGTAGGAGCACATACCAGACCAAGCTCAACCTGGAAAGGCGCAAGCCATGGATGGAAGTGATGCAATGGATGCATGCAACTACGATGCAATAGAAATGGAAATGCATGACATATGCCCTATACTACAATGATATGCATGACATATGCATGGTTTTTTTTGTTTTTGTTTTTTTTTTTTGAAATGCATGAAATATGCAAAATCTAGCATGATGCATGACATGTGCATGTGTTTTTTTGTTTTTTGTTTTTGAAATGCAATGATGCATGACAATGCATGTTTTTTTTTTGTTTTTTTGAAATGCATGACATATGCAATATTTTACGATGATGCATGACAATGCATTATGATGCAACGACTACGGTTGCAGCTTTCCCTATCTTACCAACAGGGCGATATACTAGGTTGGTTCAGTATCCAGAATCGAGGCGTAAACACGCCGCCTCAACCTATGGGGTTTCCATACAGATTTCAAGCCGAGGGTACACCCCCTGGGTATTTAAACCAGACTTTTGTCTCGGAAATTCCGAACCTTTGCGTTCTAGGCATAAGCCGTTCGAACTCTAGTTTTCACCGTCCCAGTTGGTCTTCTAGGAACTCACCGCAAACACAATTGGTGGTTTTACCAGACCACCGGAAGTCGTTCGGGCACGACAAACACCAAAGGAATTGCACCTTCAGAGGATTTAAGGTCTCCTAGACCGGGATGCAAAATGTATGCATTTGAAATGCACATGATGCATGATGTTTGAAATGCGCGCCAACGAACGGCTTTTGAGATGCATAACAATGCAAATGGACGGGTTTAAGGTCTCGCCAGACCGTGCGTGTTTTCGGTCCCGCCGGACCATGCGTGCACAGGACGGTGTGATGCGCAAAATAGCGCGATGCGCAAAACAACGCGAGTGCACAAGACAGTGCGATATGGTGCATGCCAAAATGCAATGAGATGCGCAAAATAGCGCGATGCGTTAGACAACGCGAGCGCACAAGATAGTGCGAAATGATGCATGCCAAATGCGATGGGGTGCACCTTAATGCACCGAAGGTCTTGCACCTCCCGAGGATTTAAGGTCTCCTAGACCGCGCGTGTTTAAGGTCCCGCCGGACCCAAGTGGGGCAACTGTGTGAATGTGACACGCGTGCCACAAGGGATGCAAAACAATGCAAGTGAGAATGAAATGAATCATGAGGCACGCATACCTCATTGGATGGAAAATGGAATGCAAAACGAGGCACGCGTACCTCGAAATGCGATGAAATGCAAGATGAGGCGCGCATACCTCATTGGATGGAAAATGGAATGCAAAACGAGGCACGCGTACCTCGAAATGCGATGAAATGCAAGATGAGGCACGCATACCTCATCGGATGGAAAATGGAATGCAAAACGAGGCACGCGTACCTCGAAATGCGATGAAATGCAAGATAAGGCACGCATACCTCATCGGATGGAAAATAATGCAAGTCGCAAGGGACGTGCGAGACGGCGCGAGGCGGTGCACCGGAGAGTGTGATGAATGCGTGCAACACACACGGGGGAACTTTTAAATCTTATGAAAGACAAAAGGATACAAAAGGATACAGTCATCGCATGAATTTGAGTGCCACACACAGAAGACACTGTCTGAGGTCAAAACGGATGCCGGTTGAGCGTCGGAGATGCACTTTCTTGCACTTTCTTGAGCCATGAAGACCCAAAACCCCTCATCTAGCCTAAACAAGGCCTTGGGAACACCACCGGTTGGGCTAGGTGGTCACCGGCTGCCGCCGGCTGCCTAAACTTCTCCACCGGCACAATAATGTGCCGACCGGCACAAAATAGTGCCGACCAGCAGAAAATGCCTGATCGGGGGCAGTTCTGCCATTTCGCCTCGGGCTTTATAAAATAGGGTTTCTAAACCCTATTTTCCACTTCCTCTTCCACCGAAAACACCCTCTCTCTCTCTCTAGAGCTTTGTTCTCTCACTTTTTCGCCGTTTCTTTGCATTCACGCGTGTTTTCTGTCTTTCGATTCGCGAAGTTCATCGCATTTCGGACATTTCCACCAGATCGAAATCTCATTTCGGGATCTCCTTCGCTACTTTCGCCTTTTCGGGACTTATTCCCCTCGATTTTCTCTACATTTCCGTGTATTTTCATCTCCCGGCCTTCTCGGCCATTTTCGGCCCGCTCGGGGTTGACTTTTCCGGTTGACTTTTCACATTCTTGCTCGGTTTTCCTTTTCCGGCTATTTTCATCTCCATTGCCATGGCTGACGACATTCCACATGTGGGACTCCCCCGGATCACGAGATGGATCCCGGGGTTGAGCTTCTCCCGTTGAGCGAGCGCCCATTTGATCCGACGACCTACCGGCCGGCTATTCACATTCTACCACCCGATGGACTTCGCCACTTGGTTTCGACCGAGCGCTGGACCCGGAGCTTCTCCTGCGTGAGCCGACCTCGCACCTGTCCTTCGGCGCTTCCGAGGTAACATCTCTACTTTGTTTTATTTTCTGCAATGTAGAATTTTCTGTCGACTGCCGTAGCTAACTGCACCCGTTAACTGCTTAATTCTGACATGCCGTATATTGTAGTTGATTGTAGATAACTTCACAACTGATATCTGCTTAGGACCAACACACATGCACACACACTGCACTAGCCTGAATCACCCAAACACATGGCACACATTGCACTTTTGACATGAACTCACCAACACCCGGTGCTTATCTGAATCTGAAAACTCGCACGCATGCTAGACTTGCACTGAATCACACAAACACGCAGACGCATCACACGTTGGTAATTCACTGAAACATACCGGGACCTGGCATCCGTTTGAACTTTGAAAAAACACGCACACATGCTATGTTTACACTAATCCCCATGGGAGTACTGACACATCACAGGCCGTAGTCCACCTACTGGTGCACTGAAACCTGACATTTGCTTGCCTCTGAAAAACGTGCACACGTGCACCAAGTTTACACTGGACCACTCAAAACACACTGACGCATCACGCGCCGTAGTTTACTGTAAGCACACCGGTACCTGGTTTCTGTTTGAATCTGAAAGACTTGCACGCATGCTAGATTTGTACTGACTTTAACTGTTTCTTTGAAACTGTACATTTCATATTGCTTTGCAACTATTTGCTTGAAAACAGGGAGATTCCCATGCCATCCGTGGGCATGGGAATGTCGCGGCTCGAGATTGGTACTTGGAGCTTCCCGAGGCGGTTCGACGCATTGTGGACGATGCGGGTTTCAGTTCCTTTTGCAGGGGACTTTCCAAGCTCTCCGCCTGCAGACCTCTCCTTGCCGCCTTGGCAGAGAGGTGGTGGGACACCACCGACTCTTTCCACCTATCCGCAGCGGGAGACATGACGATGACTCCCTACGACTTTTCGGTGCTCACCGGCATCAGGGTAGGGGGTGATCCGATCCCCTTCGACACCGACATGGACGAGTGGATCGCCGCTCAGATCTACTTGCTTGGTGAGGCGCCACCTCTAGCGTCCAGGCTTTGTCCGCTACTCCTGGTTTGAGGTGCAGTTCAGAGTGCAGCCTGCGTTGGTGGCGGCGGCTCCGATGACCGAGGCGGCTGTAGAGCAGTACGCACGCAGCTTTCTGATGTTTTGCTAGGGACGACTCTCTTCGCCGACGGGCGAACACCGTGCCTCTCTGCCTACTCAGCGCACTGGTGGACGTCCGAGACATCTTGCGTTTTGACTGGGGCGGCGCCGCTCTGGCCACCCTCTACGGCTACATGAGCTCAGTCTCTCGTGGCAGCGGGCAGTTGCTCGGGGGCTACTGGCGGGCTTGGGAGGTATGTCTTCTTCTCTGCTTTACATTTCTGTTCTGTACTTTCTGTATTCTGTACTGTACACTCTGCTCACACTGACTGTATACTGCACACGCGGCACACACATACTCTGCTTTATACTGACTGTACACCGTTCACACTGTACACTCTGCTCAATACACTGCACAACACACGGCTTTATTATTTCTGCTTCACTCTGTACTCTGCTTTATCTGATAGTCATACTGACATCTGTCTTGCAGTTATGGGTTTACGCCTACTTTCCCCGGCTGGAGCCAGTGCCGGAGACGGAGACTCCTCTGGTGGTCCCTTTCTCACGCCGTTTCGACGGGCGATGCACCCGGAGGCCACGGGAGACATTCAGTTTCTTCCGTCGCTACTTCGACACCATTACTCCTGCCGAGGTATGTTTCGCTTGCAATTTATTTAAGCTTCACTTCTCCACTGTATGTTTGCAATACTAGTAGATAACAAACTGTATTTCAATTTCAGATCACCTGGCAGCCGTGGGCTCCTCTGCCAGCGGTGGTGTGGGATCGGTTTGCCGGCTCCGTTGAGACCTCGCGTTACCGGATTTTGCTGGAGGGCCCGGTCTGTCGGGCTTGGTACCTAGGCGAGCGCTTCTTGTGCCAGACCTCAGGGTTACCTGAGCAGATAGTCCCGGTGCATCCTCCTGAGCATATGAGGGACACCGAGCGTTTCACCGCTGAGCAGATGATGGACTACACCATCGGTTGGGAGGCAGACGGCTTCAGAGGCGAGGGCGATTACTCAGAGTACGTCCGGACCTTCATCATGCGGCCGCTGAGTGGTGGTCGCCGAGCTGAGAGAGAGAGACCTGCGGCGCCGGCGGCCGGAGCAGGAGTAAGAGGAGGAGCGCCGAGGAGGGCTCGAGTCCGCGGCAAGGGCGGGGTTCAGAGGGGACGGGGGGCCGGTTGGCCTGCTCTGCCCACTATGCTGACATACAGAGGGCAGGGTGGGGAGACCTTTCAGATCTCCTTTGCTCCTCCCCCGGCTGGTCATGAGTTAGCCGGTATTCCTGACTTGCCTCCGGTATGTATCACTTCATTTCGTATCTTGCATTGTCATTCCATTTCAGTTTATTCGATATTCCACAGAATACTGATGCATCTGATACTTTTGCAGGCATCCTCCGAGTACACCCGACAGTCCGTGGAGTTGAATGCCTCCATGATGGGGATGCTGCAGTGGACCTTCGACATCTTGGCTCTTTACAGCATTCCGGTATGTCTTCTCTGACTGTTTCATACAATCTGATGTACTGCGCAAAACCTGATAACTGCTCACGGCACTCACACACTGTACTCATAAACCGCATTCTGCACTGATTCATCTGTTCTCAGTATTCACATACACTGTACTCATACACTGCATTCTGCACTGATTCACTGCTCACGGCATTCACATACACTGTACTCATACACTGCATTCTGCACTGATTTACTGCTCACGGCATTCACATACACTGTACTCATACACTGCATTCTGCACTGATTAACTGCTCACGGCATTCACATACACTGTACTCATACACTGCATTCTGCACTGATTAACTGCTCACGGCATTCACATACACTGTACTCATACACTGCATTCTACACTGATTCACTGCTCAATATACTGATGCATTTGTCTTTTCATGCTGTTTCAGCCTCCCTTCCAGATTCCCCCGGTGGGTGGCGCTCCAGCTGGACCTCCCATTTCTACTCGGGATGGCAGAGCATATCCTCGTACCAGAGGGGGGCGCGTTCATGTCGGGAGTAGCTCGCGGGCTCCAGTTCCAGATGACGAGTCTGAGGAGGAGGCGGAGTCATCCGAGGAGGAGGCCGGGGGCAGCTCGGGCTCGAGCTCGGATAGTGACACTTCTGGTGATGCTCCTGGACTTCTGCCCAGGAAGAGGGCGAGGACAGATCCCCCGGCGCGAGGCCATTGATGATGCTGATGACCCAGACTTTTGCTATTTTTTCTTATTTCTTTTCTTATTCTTTTCTCTTTTGTTGGTAGATAGAGTATTTTGTACTGCCGCAGGCAGATTTTGTTTCCAAAACTTATGTACTTGAAAAGATGATATGAAATGAAACAAACTTTTTGTCTAAAAAAGTATTTACATTCGTGTATATTTCATACCCTGCACTGCATTGCATCATATTACACCTCAAATGTAAATGATATTGATCTGTTGTCTGAAAATTGAGCATTTGCACTATGATAATCGGATAACCAACCAATTAACAGCAAACAACTCATACAAACCACTACTCAAACTAACACCCATATCTGCTGGGGATTAGTCTGCATGCAGCCCATAACACAGCACTCGGTCCATTCTGCACACAGCAAACCCTGAACAAATAACCCAATCTGACAAGACGGATCACAAAACTGAAACGGTTGAAGTTGAAACTCACTCGGATGTCCCAAATTTCCTTTTCTTTCTCTTGCTTCGCACGAATGTAGAGAATGGCACAGCATCCTGAGCACAAACGATTAATCTTTGGAAGAGGGGTTTCACAACCGGGGTATCGAGCCTACAACTGAACACAGGAAAGGACTCAAGAAAATAAAAGGCACACGACCTAAACACAACGAGATACACTCGGAAAAGACTCAAAGCTAAATTGAGACCGACAAATCAAAGGACACGACACACGGACGTGCTTGAAAACAAAAGACCTTGAGGAGCCAATTCCTACGGGCAGGTTTCCCACCCTTTCTGATTTGTGTGATTCTCACCACTCGGCCCTCAAGCTCGGTTTTTCTCTCAAAACCCTCTTGTTCACTTTTCTCTCGACTTACACCTCTCTATTCTTTATTCTCTCATTTTTCATCCCTCCCCAGGGTGATTGATGGATGAATAGGAAGCGGTGGATTCATGCCGAATACAGCTAGCTCACGGCTATTTCTTCTGATAGATAAAGTGCTTTCCTGGCAGGCGTGTTGATGACAAGGGAGAGACAGAACACCTGACTCAAACTGTGCCCCTAGTTCATTACTTTGACCATTTTTTGTTTTCTTTCTAAAACAGTTTTGATCAAAATGAACGTCAGATTAACATGCTTGTTCAATTTTTGATTTGAAAATCATGCGAATCAGGCTGTGCGCACTGAAAATTCTCCTTTTGGGTCCAAACATGGTCCTATTTTGAAAAATGAAATAGTTTTCGAGAAAATAAGTCAACTTCAGTGAAAATTTTCAAAAACTATTTTGCAAACAGTGAACGCTCAACGAGCGTAGAACTTACCCTCGAGATATGCAACCTCGGATCGGAGGCAATGGGAAATTGCCCCTGGCTTAAGGGGGATAAGGCAACGGAAAGTTGCCCCTAGTTTGGGCGGTAACTCAGGGCAACTTATGGCACTGTATGGCAACGGAAAGTTGCCCCTTGCTTGGATGATGCCGCGGCACATTGTAAGCCAGTCCTTGTTGATGACGATCGGACCCTCAGTCGCGGAGGAGCCGAAGACGGTTTGAATCAATATATGGACACAGTCACCTGGAAGGTGTTGGCGGTTTGGGCTTCGAGAGGAGGTTGATCACGTAGCTCCCGGTTGCTGTAATTGAGACATTGGATCCGGAGGAGACGCAGGTGATCAAAACCATGACATGGACTGGGATGCTATGGAAGCGTTGGGGGCTGGACTTCAAGATGAAGTTGCCTACGTATCCCAAACATGGGAATCAAGCCTTACGTAGTTCCGGTTAAGGTACACTCGGGTATTTTAACCTTCACTGTTTAGGCTCTAACTTTTGCCAAGGCGCCCAATGCGGGTTTTCGACCTTGCGAGCTATGTTTTTCTTTTTTTTTTTTTTTCTTTTCTTTCTTCATTTCTTTTTTGCTTTTTTTTTTTCTTTTCTTTCTTTTTTTGCTTCTTTTTGTATTTTTCTTTTTTGTCTTTTTTTCTTTGCTCTAACTTTTGCCTGGACCGCCCTTCCGGGTTTTCGGCCCAGCGAGCCTCTCAAAGGGTAAAAGTGTAGCAAGCCCATGCCCAATGGTTTTTGAAATGGAAGCCCTCTGTGTCCGGGAGAGCGGCTGTTGGGTTGATTTGCAGGAAAAGTCCATCACGGTTGCTTCTCGAGCTTTGCTTGGTGGGATCTGATCTCCCTGATCTGACTTTGAGGCCTCTTGCTTGAGGGCTGCTTCAAAATGGGCCACACAGGCGTTTCATGGCACTGAATGTTTTGAACGGATTCCGGTTCACAACAGATAAATCGAATCTTGAGGCCGAGAGCGATCCTGGGCTACACAATCTCAAGAGCGATTCCACACAAGTCTTCGCGAGACTGCAAAATATTTTTTTTGAAAGTTTTTAAGAAAGCGACAAATCGCTCGTGCTGAAGATAGTGTGGAACCAGTCTGGATCAGGCCAGGGTCCTTCTCAGTACTCACGCCGACAAGCATAAATTCATTCATGAAAAGCTTAGCATGCGTTCCTTTTCTCAAAATGATCAAAATTTTACAAAACCCGAGGAATTACTTCCTCTTCGTTTTCATCACCCGCAGTGTTCGAAAAGGGTTTTATGAAAAGCTTAGGTCATCATAACGATGTTTAAGGCACAAGAGAGCAGGCGTATGTACTGTCGTTCCATTCACACCCTCTGGCGCGGCTAACTCGAATAGCAACAATTACGACACATGATGGCCATGGCTGTTTCATTCAGATTCGTTGGCATAACTGGCTCCCTGACAGAAACAGACTCAAAAAAGCAAAAACAACTGTTTATAAGATAAACAGTGTTTGAGGCAACAACCCCGAAATCACCATGGTATTCTACACAAGAGGGATTGACTCATTACAATTAGACAGACCCTTAAGCAAAAGGACTGACTCAAAACAATGAGACAGGCTCAAGACAAAACAGAAAGCTGACTCGACACCCAAGTCAGAATTTACAGAAATTAATAGATGCCCCAAAAATGCGTGCCAAACGCCATACCCAAAAATGCGCCAAGCATTGCCCACAGGCGGTTCACCTTCTGATTACATACTCGCAGTATCTGTGTCTTCAAAATCCAAGAACTCCGTAGTGACTGACTTGGCCGAGGTGGGTGGGAGGATAACCTCGTTGTCAATCAGATCCTGCACCTCGTGACGGAGGCGAAAACAATTGTCAGTGGCATGGCCTGTCTGCTGATGGTACGCACAGTACAGGGAAGCATCATGTGTGGCAGGGAGATTCTTCGGTAGGGGTCGGGGCTCCAAGGGTTTGAGATGCCCCTTTTTGGCCAAAATCAAAAGTGCCCTAGACAGAGGCATGTAAAGAGGGTGGAAGACCCTGTGCCCTCGGGGCAGATACTTCGGGGCCTGAGCACTCTTGCTAGATGCACTAGCAACGGATCGGCGGGGGTGGCCTTGGATTTCTGATCCTTCCCGGTGCAAGGTTGGGAGCGGGAAGAACTGTTTTGCATGATGGGGCCTATCCCATTCTCTGATTGACTGGAACTGCCCTCAGGCGGAGTGGGGAAAGCACCCTCCACAGCTTTTGACATAACTGTGATATCTGTTGCTTGTTCATCCCCTGGCTTTCAAAGCCTCTACTGCCCACAGCAGTTGTTCGATAGGGTCGGCATCTGTCTTCATCTTGCCTTTATCTCTGGCCTCGGCCTGATCTAGAGTTTGGTTTGCTGCGTCGTTACCATAACTGGAGGTCATCTCTGGTTGGTTGAGTTCAATCACAATTCGTCCCAGTAGCGGGGGTTCCTGGGGTATGAAGCCTCCGACATATGGTGCGGCTGGCGGCGAAACTGACATTCCATAGGCGAGATCCGTCACGGATCTTTGAAGATCACCTATCATCCCCATTAGTTCAAATGTAGTGGGCTCGCGAGCCTGATATAGCTGAGGGGCCCAAACTGGGTACGCGGCCGGCGATCTGGGCGGATGCGGCATGTCAACGGTAGTCTCATCATGTAGGGTGATTCCTTGATCCAACGCGGCCGTCATGACCACGATTTCTTCTAATTCTGCGTCATGCTAAGTCCTGCCGCAGCAAGGAGAAGACACTAACTGTTCTGGATCGACCCTCTGAATCTCTGAA
The DNA here is from genome assembly GCA_030407325.1 of Camellia japonica. NCBI lineage: Eukaryota > Viridiplantae > Streptophyta > Magnoliopsida > Ericales > Theaceae > Camellia > Camellia japonica. The sequence goes on from JAPPVO010000016.1 coordinate 112,592,872, forward strand.
CTGAAACGGAAAACAAACAGCATTTCAGCCAGCCCAACAGATCAAGCACGGATGTAGCGGATAATGTACTCTACTACTGATCACTGTTCCCCAGAATCACTATTCAAAGCTGAACTGATACCCGCAGATACAATTGATTCTCAACAACTGTTACCGGTGCCCTCGGGTCGGATACCCAAACTTGCAAACTGATATATGCGTTCCCTGCAGAGATACACTCTAAAAGCACATAACAGGTAGAAGAGAGCCAATACGCCCCTATGTTGGGGTAAGGTTTTCCCTGTCCTATTTTGTCAGGAGCTAGGGTTTCACTACGCAAACAGCGGTTTCAAACAACCTATATCGGGTAAGCAACCTGTCCTAGCTTTGGAATGGTCACTACGGATTTCGATATGCACTAGGTCGAATGGTCAAAAAGGGTGCCCCGGTAAAACCGGGGTTTGTGTTCCCATACTGGCAGAGCCTGCAACCGGTCAGCCTTATGGACATGCCTTGACAAGACAAGCCTCCGGCAAACCGCTCAGGAATAGCAGATGGCCAACACGGTGTCCTAGGCGCACCAATGCACATGCAATGCAAAGAAACACATAAACGTAGTCAAAACAGGATATCACGAGTTCGAGTCAAGCTCTCTAAAATCCCCAGCAGAGTCGCCAGAAACTGTAGACGTCCCCGAACGCCCCGGGAGGGTTAAGTCCCGTTCCGTTCATATTGGGTTCACTACAGTTCGGACTCAAATTGTCACGGTTCTTAATCTGAACCAAAGAGTCCAACTCTGGCAAATCGTTTTGAAGAAAAATAGATTTTTGAAAAGTAGTGCCAAACATGGACTGCTTTGCCAGATCACAGAGTCGTCACCTAAATATTTTTAAAATGGGAAATTTAGGAAACCCTGACTCGGTGCCGAAGGCCACGTGTCCGTCATCACCAAATGCCTTGGCTCGGGAGCTTGGGTACGATCGGGGAAGGTCAGCTATGAGCACCCCCTTTCGCCCGGTCCGAAGACCGGCCTCTACTAACCGTGATATCCGATTTTGAAAACATTACATGCTCTTATACCGGTTGTTAGCCTAGAATTACTATGTTATGCGCGCAGCAAACAAGTATAGACTAGATTGCCTAATTCGGAAATAATCATTGCATATCCGTTTTGTCTCGAAAAATGTGTTGGTTTTTGCTACTCGAAAGTAGGCTAAAATACGGATTTCAATGAGTTGTTCCAACTCACGCAATCCAACCTCCACCCACAGGCATTCAAACAGTTTATCACATAAGCAACTAGCCGCATGGCAAGCATACTGTCATGGCAACATTCACACACATGTGGTATGCTAAAGCGTAAATACTTACATCGTACTCCGTGCCAAAACAAGAAACTAGTTAGCAAGCATGCGTGTCCTAGTTCATGCTAAGTGGCTAATACAACATAGACATAGATGCAATCTAGAGTAGGCTCGGCTAACCCTAAACATGGCATATGAAATGCGCGAGTAGCACGTATTCAATTTGGAAATTGAAAGTACGATGCAGTTTGTATGATGTACCGAGCCCGGTGCATGTAAACAAATGCATGAATGCACGCATGCATTGCATAAGGTATGCTAATTTAAATGTGCCCTAGTCTACCAACATAAGCGGGTAAATAAAAGGGAAGAAAGAAATGGGGATTGGAAGACATACACCCACTCACACACACTTATTACAAATTATGCCCTCGCTCGGAGGGACCAAAGAATATACAAATTAACTAGCTACGCAAGCTAATTAAAATATTACAAATCAACTAAATTAATTAAATAAAATAATTAATCTAATTAAACAGTAAATCGCCTCGGGATGAGGACCGGATGCAACACGCGCTCGGGACTGGCTCGGAACCACACTGCCATGCACGGATTGCCTCTGTTTCCTCTCTCTCTCTCCTCAGAAAATTACCAAAGTCCCAGGAGTGCCTCTCAGGGCACTGGGGTCACCACCGGCTGGGGTAGGACACCACCGGCTGAAGGAGGAGGCCACCGGCACAAAAAGAAGCCATCGGCTGTTTGTTTACTGTCGGTCGGCACTAAATAGTGCCGGCCGGCACTGAATGCCTGCAGAACCTGCAACTCACAGCAGCAGAGGGGAAATCTATGCATGACAATATAATTCAAGCCATTTATGCACCAAACACACCCTTTATCATGTTTTTGACTCAAAGGAGGATGTGCCTCGATTCTCGGACCACCAATCACGCATTTCCATGCATGATGGCCCAAAGAACCGAGAATGCAACTTTGATTTCAAATGTATGCAAACCAAACAAACCAAAGTCCCAATCCCCCATCACCAACTCAAGGGACAAGGAATGCATGTTGATACAATGCAACCTAGTCATGTTATCTATCATGCAACACGGGTAATGCAATGCATTCATGCAAGCATACAAGCAAGCATGCAAGGTAAGCATGCAAACCAAATAAAAGGTGGACTTAAATATGAATTGGGCAGCCCCTAATAGGCCCAAAATCAGTGGTCAAAGTGCCCAAAAATGAAGGCTAAAATACACACACACATGCATGCAATTATGATCCAACACTTAGACACAAACATGGCAACTCTCAAGCACACTTGAAATGAGTTAAACATGGACAATTAGCATGCATATAAAGCTCTGAAAATCATGCAAAACATGATGCCAAATCATGCAACAAAGCAAGCTAAACATGCAACAAATGGCCCAAGTCTTCAAAGCAAGTCTATGAAGCATTAAACCACACCTATGCAAGGCAATTATGGCATGCATTAATCAACCCAAAACAGATTTTTAGCATGTCAAATTAGGCCCAAAGGACCACTTAGATGGCATCTAAGAGGCTTGAAATCAAAGGCATGCATTAAGGCCAAAACATGGAGCATTCAACATATGCTTTTAAAGCATTAAAGAGGCCACTAAGGCAAGCATACAAGCACACCAAAGGGACTGAAATAGCACGCTAGGTGGTTCCAAACTACCAAAATGAGGTAAGTAATACATGCTACACATGCATACTCAAAGGCTAGCAAGCCTAAAATGCAAAGGGGCCATATAATGCATGCCAAGATCAACCCAAATGACTATGGACAGAGCTAAAACATGGCAAAATAAGCACAAAACATTCACAAATCCAAGCCTAAAGCATGCTCAAATTAGGACTAACAACCTAAGCATGTTAAGGGACCAAAGAGGCATTACAAAGCAACTATGCAAAACATGCAAGGGTGCTAAAACCACTTAAAACATGTTAAAACATGTCATATCATGCATATAAGCATGAAAAACAAACCAAACATGCTCAACACACACTTAAGCACAAGCTCCCTCAAGAAGCCAAATCTTGCCCTTTTCAAGGACATCAAGGAGAGGGGTGGTCCTCTCCCTCTTGAGACTCTAAGGCATCATCTTCACCACTGAAATCCCTCAAGATTTCAGTGGTGAAGAGATCCTAATACCAAAGTCTCGGATCTCTCACAAAATGGCACAAAAAAGGCCCTTTTCAAGGCCTAAGGGTAGTCAAACTTGCCCAAACCACCAAACACTCTTAATAAACAATAAAGAGGCTTAAGAAACAGAACTTTTATGTGTTAATCACTAAGCACAAAAACAGTTCTAAGCTAGGTAAAAACAAGGTGCAAAAATGGGGTAAAAAGAGTTAGTGTCTTACCCTTGGAGCCTCTTCAACAAAGATGATGTGTTGGCTTCCTTGAGCACCAAACCAGCTAAAACTTCAAGAATAAGCTCTGATTTTGGAGGATACCAAGGAAAGGTGGAAGACTAGGTGTTTTAGTGCAATAATGTGAACCAAAACACCTAGAATACCAAAGAGAAAGAGAGAGATAGGATGTGTATCTATTCTAACCCTAGAAACCAGAGCTTGGTTCTCTCTAAAATGGCTAAAATTTTTGTAACCTTAAGCCAAGAAGAGGAGTGGTCCTCTTATAGGCAAGCAAAGCTTGCAAAGCTTACAAGCTAAGCTAACTAAGGGGTCATCCCTCCATACACGTGTATGGAGGGGAACCAAAACTATACAGCTGTCTGAAAATATCTCATAAAGCAACTGCACAGTGTCCGGCCGGCAAAGAGTGTCATTTTGACAAAACTTAGTGTCGGTCGGCACAAAAGAGTGCCAGTCGGCACAATAAAGTGCCGATGGCAACACCAGCCAGCCAAACCCTGCCAAAGGAGATCCCTCGGTTACCGGTGTCAGAAAATCGATGAATCAAACATGGGATGTCTAGTTCTCCATTGTGAACTAAAGATCGAGCCTCATGTAAAGTGAGCCCACACATCCTTCCTAAAGCTTGGATGTGACTGAAACGGGGCTGAGACAAGATTTCCTAATCGCGTCGGGACTCCATTAGTGCTTGAAATTCTTCGATTGTCGAGCATAGCTCTTGTCCCTCGAAGCTAAAGACGTGCGTAATCGGGTTCCAACATCTAGCCACAACATGGAGGAATGGGACGCAAAGAGAAATTCAGCTCAAAGGGAAAAGGGCATTGAGGCCGAAACCATAGAAATTCACTTTTTCCGAGCCATCTAAAGCAGCTATCCATTCTCGAAGTTTGTTGACGAATAATATCTCCATTTTGAGAGCAAACTACCAAGAACTTATGTGTTTGCCAGAAAAGCAACATGGGAGTCTTATTTATAAAGTTTAGAAAGCAGCTGAGCATGACATCTGGACAGCACTGACTGACATCACACCAATGGCCGGCCGTGCATCAGTGAGGCCCGGTCGGGTCTCAGTGTTAGCCTAGTGCAAGTCTATTGCAGTAAAGCCTGGCCTTTGTATGGATGGATTGTAATTGTACTTCTGGATCTTGTTTTGCTTATATTGAGTGGTTGCCAACTTTTATCGAGTTGTTTTCATTTTATTTTCTGTTATCGAGTTGTATTTTTTGGTTTGATTGATTGTAAATTATTATCCAGTTCATGAATCAATCTGAGAGCAAGGCATTTATTGTTCCGACAAATGCAAAGATCATAGTGTACAAAAAAGCCATTCAACAAAACTTGCTTTTCATAGCTATTGGGCCCAACTCCAATCATTGTTTTATACAACCAAAATTTGAAAAATAAAAGACAATCTAAAGCTAGTTTTGTAAACTACCCAACAAAAAGAAAACAAAAGAAAAGTAAAGCAAAATCAGTATCGTCATCAATAGCCCATCCTTGCTCTCTTCCTTCGCGGCTGTGGAGGAGGCGCATCGCTGTCATTACTGGGGCTGCTTGACTACAGGTCCATCTCCTCTCCCTCATCCTCTGGGGTCGTAGACCCATCAAAATACTCCTCGGAAGGCGAGCATTGCCGCACTCGACCTCTCCCCCTATTAGCGCCTCCTCGGTCTCTCACTGGGCCCCGTCTCCGCCGACTGGCTGCGGAAGGTCCTATAGGCACTACTGGCGCCGACTCAAGCTAAAAAGAATATCAGATATCAAATAGAGTGACCTGGAGTGTACAGCATGGTAATGACATTAAGCCACACACAGAAGGTACCTCAATCCTGTGGGTGACTAAGGTAGTCTGCCTTCTTCGTACCATGATGAGTAGTCGGTCAATTGTCCGAAGGAGCTCGTCACCATATGCTCAAGGAATCTGCAAAACAAAGGAAATTGAGAAAGGCAGATAGAAGTAACTGAACAGTAAATAGTAATGGCTAAGAATAAGCTAAAGTGCGACATAGACTGGTATGAAAAGAAAGTGTACCTGCTCGATGCCAGGGGCAAATACAAGTCTGCGGTCCCTCTCCTTAATGGGCTCGAGTGGGATCTGCTCGATCACTCCATCTAGGAGCACGTACATAATCTCGGTAAGGAGCGCAAGCAATCCAAGAATGGGGGCGGCGGCAGGCACACCTCCAGTGGGCGAATCACTAGCTCCAGTAGCAGGAACAGCAGTAACCTCCAGTACAGCTCAAGCCACGCCCGAGGTAAGAGGGGCCATCACTCGAGTACGCAAGAAAGTCATAACGTCGCCAAGCTCATGGTGACAGTCACCGTCGTCACCTATCATCAATAGGTCCAGGTCAGGACCGTCCTGTAAATCATCTATGACCCTCATGCCAGCAAGGGGGATGTGGAACGTTAGGGTCAGCCATGCCCCAAGTTTGGTGGATGAATCTCTCTCCCAAGTAGTATGCTCGGCCAAAAAGGCCCTCAAATAGGGTCCTCAGCGTGGAAGCATGCCAGGCTGCGATATAGGTCACCCTTGACTCGTGGAGAATGCCTGCCTAAGGATACCAGTCGACCTGAGGAAATCAATGTGGTGTCAGAATGGCCGTGCAATGTCAGAATCAGTGTAGTGTCAGAATGGCAGTGCAGTGTCAGAATCAGTGTAGTGTTAGAATGGCAGTGCAATGTCAGAATAAGTGCAGTGTCATAATGGAAGTGCAGTGTCAGAATCAGTTAGAATGGCAGTACAATGTTAGAACCAGTGTAGTGTCAGAATGGCAGTGTGGTGAGAAAATTAGTGTAGTGTAGTGTTAGAAAATCAGTGCAGTGTCAGAAGTCAATGCAATGTGAGAATGGCAATGTGGTACAGTGCAACTGTACAACAGTATAAGAATGACCATGTAATGTGGGAAATAGTGTAATACCTGATCCGCTGTGATAGTGTCGAAGAAATGGCGAAAATATGGAAAGTTACAATCCACAAGGCGACGCCGCTCGAATCGTGAGTTGTAATACTGAGAGCATGGTACGGATAACTTGATCGGTCTCACTGGAACTGGAGCCAATGAAGTAAAGTAGGTGTAGACCCAAAGCTGCAAATCAAAGACAGATAGATGCTATGAGAAAATAGATCAAATGAATGAGAAATGCAATAGTGAATAAAATATAAAGTGCATTAGGAAGGTGAATGTTAGATGTACCTCCCAAACCCTCTAGTAGCCGCCAAGTGAATCTGCCTTGCGGCGGGAAACAGAGCTCATATAACAGTACAGGATGGCTAAACCTGCGCCGCCCCAGTCATAATCTGCTATCTGAGGAAGATGTACTAGCACCTTAAGGATGTACAATGCTACGGTATTCGCCCTGTTCACAAACAGGGTCGTGCCAAGAAGATATGTCAAAAAGCAGCGAGTGTATTGAGTAACCTCGTCTGCAATAACCGGCTATGTACCAAAGAAATGGTCATAAAACCAACTGTAGCGCACCATCCCATGGCTAGTGGTGTCCGGAATCGCTCCAAGAAGTTGGAGCTGTGTATCTCTCCACTCAGTCATATCTAGATCAAAAAGGACTAGGCCGCCGACCCCAACCCGCAGACCGGTCAGCATCGAGAAATCATATAGGGTCAGTGTCATCTCCCCGGTAGTGAAATGAGCTGGTGGTGTCCCACCATCTCTCTACTAGGGCTTCGTAAAGCAAAGACTCAGCCCTCATCTCTATGAGTTCGGAACAAAAGGGGCTAAAGTTAGCGGAATCCACCAAAGCGCGGACCTCCGTAGGAAGCCGCTCGTACCAACACCGGGGGCCAGAGATAGAGCCGTAGCTGCCTACCCTCCTAGCGATCACTTATCAATTGAAAGTTTTATCAGTGTATGTGCAGCATGGGTAAGTGATTTGTTCATCAAGTTCAACATTTCAACATGTATGTAAAGTAAAATACAAAACAAAATAGGGGAGGAGTTGTGTACCGTGGAAGCGTCGGCAGAGATATGCTCCATGGGCTCTCGCAGTAAGGTATCCTCATCTAGCCCGGGAATGAAACCCTTGAATCTCAGGATACCGCCAGGAGGTGGCACGTATGTGCGTGGTCGGTAGGTGGCCACGTCAAAAGTCCTCTCAGCTAGAGGAAGTAATGCAGTGGCTTCCTCCGCCTCCATGTTTGCACCGATGGTAGCACCAACATCTATGGCAGACTCTGGAACGGGGACCTCGTCACTAGCCATGAAAGATTGAAGAAAATTGAAGGGGGTAAGTGCAAAGTGGATGAATTCCCAAATTCCTAAATCCTAAGAGAGGGAGAAAAAGAAGAAATTGGGGAAAATCAAGGGGAAACAAAGGAAGTTTGGGAAAAGAGGTGAGACAGTGAGTGAAAACAAAGGGGAATTCAAATTTCACAAAAAAACAATTTTTAATCAGTTCAAAAGTTAGAGGATCAAGAGGGTTTTCAAGAAAATTTTTGTAAGGATTGTTGATTGCCCGCAATACTTAGACGCTTGATTCAGTGCACTCGATGATGAAAGTTGAATTGCAAATTCGTAGCGATTTGGAATCAACCAGGCTTCCGAAATAGCTTCACATCTTCAACATTTACCTTGTTTGAACCCTTGGGTCTCATTTCTGGACCATTTCTCACCCTGAGCTGAGTTTGAACCAAAAAAACAGGGGAGGTCATCAAGGCCTGGCCGTGCATTGGTGATAGCCAGCCGTGGCTATGAATGGTCGGCTAGCCTTTGATGGCGATAAACACTGTTCTGGGTGGGAGGCTGCCAGCTGTCTATTTTTGAAGATATTTGTCACCTTTTCAGCTCGAATTCTATAAAACTGAAGCTCTGGGATTGTTTTGAGGGTTGAACAAAATATCTAGAAGAGAGATATACACCTTGAGAGCCTTGACTCCTCATTCTTTCATTGCAAGTCATCCTTTGAGCTAACCTAGTTTGCTTACACCACCACTACACACCTTATACAACCTTGTTTGATCATCCTAAAGCCTTGGTTGATCTTGAGGAAGTGTAATTCAAGCTTGAAAGTGCATTGAAATTGAGTTGGAAACTCTAAGAGCTAGCTTGCTTTCTCTTTCCTTGCTTTCATTTTTGTTCTTTACTCCATCATTCTTGCTGTTTTGGTTGTTTTTGAGCTTATTTGAAGTGTTGGAGTTGAGTTGGAAGGGTTACCAAAAGGGTACTACACCTTTATTTCATAACCTAAACTCTTCTCCTTATCACTCTCTTTCTTTAGTATTCAAACTAATTTTCAGAGGTTTCAAGAGGGCTGAAAATCATGCTTTGAAGCTCCACAAATGGAGGGATTAGCCATCCCTCCTTATTCTTATCATTTAGCCTTCAATTCTTATATTTGTTGCCTAGCTTTTGTCCTTTTTTCATGCATGTTTTATCTCTAGTTTGCATGTGTTTGGGACTATTTTGAGGTTGCCTAAGCCTTTCCATTTGGTTCACACCTTGTTAGGCACCCTTGAGGTTACATAGTTAACACACCTCTTGCTTAACATGCTTTCTTGGATCATTCCACATGCTTTGAGGCTGATTTTTCACTAATCAATTAATGAATCCACATCTTTCATTTATGAGAATGGTTTCAACCAATTGAGGTTACTCAAGGCATGTAAAAGAGACCTACACTTAATGGCTTAATCTCTTCGGAGATTCACCGTCAACGGTGTAGTCTCCTTCTCATGTTTTAGAGAGACCTCTTGGTTGACATCACTTCTTAGACTAGAGGACTTTGAACATCATGTTTGGACAAACAGACTAATGAATGGCTAGGCCTAAAACAATTGGTTTAAAATTTGGATCAACCCACTTAAAGAAAATGGCTTGAATAGCTTGAGCTTGGCCGGACGTTATGCCATGTTCCTTTGTGTCAAGGGTCATCAAGCATTAATTCATAGTGTTTTTGACGTCCTTGAAGCGTCTCAACTTCCTCTTTTTTGAGTTCATTCCATGACAAAAAAGGGAGGGGTGGTCCATTTGCATTGCATACATTGATTTTTGGTCCAAGATGATATCCGAGATCATCAAGCGATCACATCACTCATTGATGGTTTTGGAGTCAATCCCAACCTTCTCTTGAGGCTTTCCTATGACAGAGAAGGAAGGAAGGACAGATAGAACTTGAAAATGCTCTATCTGCATTGATTTCACCCCAGAGCACAAAAATAGAGTTTGCACCAAATCAATGCACGGCCGACCCTCTGTGGGCCCAGCTGGCCATTAGTAATGCACGACCAGCCCTTTGTGTGTGGCTAGCAGTGTAGTTCTGCAAAAACAGAGGCAGTAGCTGAAGGTGAAACAGAGACAGTCTGGAGTAGACAGAGCAGCTTTTAGGCGATGGGCATGTAACCTCCATCCATCTCTCCTTGGTGCTCACATTGAAGGCGTTTGATTGCTTTAATTGATTCATTAGTATAATGAATTTTGTTATAATTTTTTTTTTTTTTGGTAAGTAAGTCATAAAATAAAAATAATGAAATTTACACGTTTACAAGGGGCATACCCCAGGCACGCCCAAACAACAAATAAAAGCATAAATAAACAACAAAACTACCACTACACACTACCCTTAAGAAAGGGGTTAAACAAGAAATTGAAAACACAATAACCCAACTTTGCCCATATATCCATTTTGTCCTCAAGTAACTCCTACCATCAGAGATATAGAAGGGAACTTGAGGTGGATATATGGGCAAAGAAATACAAAACAACACAAATTTTAAGAAACAAAGCACACACACTGACAAAGCAACAACCCTCCAGCCGAACAAAGATGATGATCAACCCCACAAGCCCCCAGTCTCTACAGCAGATAACAACATGGAGTCCAATAAGCGTCCCACTCCTCGCAGCCGTGACATCCAAGCCACTTAACTAAAGCCAAGACGGAGGAAAAGATATACCCCAAGAGAAATCCCAGCAAAGTCACATGAAGCAAGCACAATCAAAAACCATATGCCACGGACTAGGGAGTTGAAGTAACAGACAATAACCCCTCAGCAACAAACCAATCACAGCCAACAAAATCATGAAATCAATCATCACATCCCCAATCCCTTCCTTGGTAGATCAAAGCCTCAAACCCACGGTAGTGTGGCCAGCACTCCATGTCAGGCGTGGCAATACGATCAATTAGGACGGGTCACATGAAGACAAGAAGCGACCAGAAAACCGGTAGCTATCCTCCCGCTCATCTCCCAGTCTCTAACTCGGCTGGTTATTGAACCACTATTCCCCATAGCAGTGACTCCCCAATCACTCTTGGCGGAGATAGCTCAAAACCACCCTCATATCGAGTCACATGAGGATCACACGATCAATCACCATAAAATAATCAACTATAAAAGATCCACTACAAAGAGGTTAAACAAAAATAACCAAAATAACTCAATTATAACAACAAGACCACGAGCACGAGCACCATAACAGGAGGCCTCCGGACTGCCCACTGGAAATGAACCCAAAACACCCGTGGAACAGAAAACCCCACCTTGCAGCTTATCGCATATAATATAATATGCACACCAATTTATAGCGGGCCCACGAAAAAACGCCCACCAAAACCGTAGCCAATGAACAACGTGGGCCCACCCACTCCCAAAAAAACAACCCACGGCCAACACTCTTACATCTAAAAATTAGCTTCACTTTGCACGCACGTGAGCCCCCTAAAAAAAACAAATCAAATGGGACCCACAATCCACTCTACACAATACCACCAATATAAATCAGTAGTATCTTCAACAAAATCAAACTTGTGGGCCCAAATAAATTAACCCACAAAGAAGTCCCACGTGGGCCCACCCACTTCATCAAAAACAATTAAAACTATCCACCGTGGCCCACATACACCAACTCAAAACCACGGCTATATATAATATCCACCACGGCATACCAAATATATATAATAATATATATTGAAACCAATAAACAAAGCAATCACGTGGGCACTGACCCTTTCCCAAATAGAAGTTACCTCCAACCTGTACACGGCCTCCCACGTGAGCTATGAACCTTACTTGCCAACCCACTATTTGTCCTCCCCATAAAGAGAAACCCACTGATTGTAGCTAGCAAGGTCAGGACAAGACCGTGCAACACGCTTCACACACATCACGATACACATCACGATCCTCTCAACGTCCCACCAAACTGTGTAAGCATGAGTTTAAACACGCGATTACAGCTTAGCAGCGCGTGACTAGCAAACATCTTCTCCAAATACCATTGACAACGGCGCTGGAGAAATTTCAGCAAAGTTTACATGCAATAACTGTAACGTACCCAAGCACCATCAACAGCGTCGCAACTTTGAAAACGAACCAACACCCAGAACCCATGTAACGCAAAAGAAAAACCCCATGCACTAGCAGCCACCACCCCATATCTCCAGCGGCAACAACCGGCGCTCACCCGATAGGATCTTCATCACACGGCAAGACTGCACAAGCTAAACATGGAAGGGTGACCTTCTTTAAACCAATCTTACAGACAAACCAGCACCACCACGGTGAAGGATAAACCCATCTCCACGACGAGCCCACCTCCACGAAACAGAAAAGAATATCAAGATGAAAACTGCCCAACAACACTTTGACCGATAACGACCAGAACTGGCCACTCCTACACCAGGAGCTACCGGACTAGGAACCCAAGCTCACTAGCACACAAATATTAGTATAGGAGCTAAAACAACTGGCCAAAAAAGCACCAGAACTTCTTCACGAGAGCAACGACCCAAAACAGCTTCAAAACCTCCTGAATCTGGAACAAGGAAGACCAGATTCAGTAACAACACACAGTATCACCCAAATCAGAC